>JAQBSW010000980.1:0-156415 GCA_029291075.1 Eudiplozoon nipponicum | reverse complement strand
AAAAGAACTGGCTTGTTGGGCTGCGTACCCGTGAAGTAAACAATGGGTAAGTTTTTCCAGAGACGGCAAACGGAATTAGTGGGGGGACGAGCTACTGATCCTTGAATTTTAGTGTCACCGCCCTGTTCTGTTCACAGAAGGAATGGCGTTATGCAGGTTCCCTGGGAGTCACGGAGGTGACTAAGAATGGCGACGGCAAAGGTCGTTGTTGCGAGATGTATGGCCTAGAAAGTGCTTCTACAATGAAGTTTTGTTCCCATTTGACCCAAAAATGTCGAATTGCCATTCGCTCAGATGTGACAGCTGTATTTCTACTCTGGCAGCGTCCTTGGCGACTGTTGAAGTCGTGATTCAAAGTACGCTAACTAATGGTGGATGATTGGTAGAAATAATAAATCTGCTGCTGCCGATGATGCTGATAAAGTGCCGCTCTGCGTCGTGGATGACAATGAGTTCTCAACCAAAATTATCGTATAATGTTCCTACTGATTGAAAAGTACGCGATTAAGAACTGATAGGCTTCCAAATTCCGTCGCTCTCTTGTTCCAAAGTGGCCAATATAGCAAATTCAGAAGCTTCTGTTGTGAGTATAAATTGTCGTTTAAAATCTGGATTCGTTAGCATTATAGCGTTTGATAACGAGTTGATGGTGAGACGAAGTAATTTCTTGTTCTCATATGACCAAGAAATTATGAAATGCTTGCTAAGTCCTTTTCGATTCCGCATGTGCCAAAACAACGGATAAATTTGTCTTGATAGACCATAAGGAACTTGCGATTATAGTTAAAGACAGTCAGAAGTTCTGTAGCTCACTTACAGTCTTTGGTGACTTGATATCCTTGATTGAATTTGCCTTCGACGCCAAAGGTTCAATACCTTGTGGCGTAATACGATACCCTAGGAAATCCACGTATGTAGTTGCAATCTGCATCTTGTCACAGTTGATTTTGAGTCCGTGGCTGGATAAGTGTGAGATGATATTTCGTAAATGCTTGTTATGAGTTTCTAAGTCTGGACTAAAAACCATTATGTTATCAAGATATGACATACAGTAAGCAGCGTTGTGGCGAAGTATGTTGTCCATGAAACTTTGAAATGTGTGTTTAAATTACGTAGAGGTATTCGAAAAGGCCAAATGACTGCAGTCTTTTCAATATCTTCTGTCACTACTGGGATGTGATGATAGGCTTGTCTGAGGTCAATCGCTAAGAAGAAATTGTTACCACTGGGTTTTTTTAAGTATGGTGTTAATATTGGTAATAGGATATTCATAGTATTTGATAAGCGAATTTTACATGCGATAATCTCTACAGGCTCTGTTCGATCCTTTTGATTTGGAGACTAAGTGCAGTTGTGACACCCATGAACTTTTCGATGGTCTGATGATTCCCTCTTCCAATAGTCTTCAAAATTTCTCTAGGGCAGCTTTCATTTTAGCAAGGGCCAGTGGTCGCTTCTTGAGTGCAATAGGTTGTCAAGCAGTGACGAAATGAAGCATCGTGTTAGAGACTCGTATGTCTGACTTGCTGAAATCAAACAGCGACTTGTGTTTTCAGGGAACTGCTGAGATCTCTGCTGAATGATATACTGGGGTTGGCTTAATGATTTGTAATTCCAAACGCTCGGCGGCAAGTGTCCAAAAGTCCAATTCTAGTGGAGGAGTCGATGATCTTTTGATTAGCAAGATCAACAATGAGCCGATATTTCAACAGGAAATCAAGGCCAAATTTTTTGTGTGAGACTTTGGCGACGATAAATTTGTGAGTAAATTAACCTCGTAAAACTAGGTTGAGAGTGAGATGCCGGCAACCATTAGTAGGTATGGGCTCCCCAGTACCTGTTGCAAGTTAAACGCATAGAGACAGCTGGGCCATGTAATCACCCCTAAGAACTGAGATTGCTGCACCTGTGTCTACGATGAATTCTTCGCCAGTTCTGAAATCGAGAAGATGCAGAAGTTTGTTGAGCTTTTCAGCCGGGTTATACAAAAAGGTAGGCTGGTCATTGCGAATGACAATGCCAGTTTTGCTGTCTATGTGGCACATTCGGCGTGAACTTAAGTCGTCAACATAAACTGCAGCTGTAGATGTTTTAAAATTTGTACATAAAGTACAAAAACTGTGTTGTTGTTGGTTGAAATCATCTACGAAAGGAAACTGGCATCCGTTTCGTAAGTTATCCAAAAAATGCAGGTAATTTCGACAATTAAATAAATAATTTTGGTAATTAAATCTACAATCATTTCGAAGAATATCGACTGAATAACCGAGATGGTCTCAATTGTGTTTTATTCTGAATTTGACGGTGTTGTTCCGTGGTTAAATTAGTATATGTCCGTCGATGACGAATCTTTCAAGAATTGTACTCTAATCTGCAATACATCCCTTCAAAGTGGATAATCTAGAGTCATCAGATATGAAATCGGCGGATGGACACTGAGCTAACTTAGAATTCAGAGTATTTATGTTTAGAAATGACTTATAAGGCATTAAAATACATAATGGGACCTAAAAATATATACAGAAAGAAAATATTTAAATTACGTGTCCTATAAAATTAAAACTATTAATTAAGCGCTTACAAATCCTGCTTCCACAGTTGAAACTGACGATGTCTGCTTCCACGAACACAGAAAACTGACGAAATTCGCTTCCACAAAATCAGAAACGTTTTGAACTACAGAAAAACCCTCAAAAAACAATTAGCTTCCCAACTCAAAATACCTAAAAAGAAGGGAGAAAAAATTTTCGGTGCACTACGTTCGATTTTACTTTATTCCCCAGGATAATAAAAAATAACACAGTTTACAACTTTGACAACATTGTACGCAACTCTAGACTACGCACATCATAACTTGCTCGCGCTATCGCACTGCGACGTATAGATGAGCACATTAAACAGGTTATCAACATAGAAGCGCTCAATTATGAGAGACGCGTCCGCACGGCAACTAACTCCCGGAAAAAGTTCGTAGTCATCAAACACCAATTGCTACAAATGCCTAAAACCTTATATATAAACTTCTCTTGGTCGGACGACTCCCGTTTTGCCGACGATTATTTAAATTACCTCCTCGATTACTCCACTCCCATTCCGCCAGCTGAGATGCTAGAAAACGGAGATGCTGAGAAACTACATACATTTGTAACGACACAAATCAATCGCCGACATATTGCGTAAATTTAATTCAAATTTAATTACGTTGCACCAATGAGAAAAAAGCAAATTGCCGTTTAACCACGTTTAACCACGTTTAACCAATAGTATGCAAGTACACATATTGCATGCTATTTAAGCACGGTAATTTACCATGCAAGTCAGTTGGTCATATCTGCTTTCTGCCTCGTGTTACACATGTGCGTGCTGTCGGCTGTCAATACCTACGCTGGATATTGATTTGTTTCACCAACAATTGGCAACATTCGTGACTCACCGTGTTGCACTTCAGCCAGCAAGACGAGCCAATTAATGCAAAACTTCAACACACATGATAACAACAGCAGGAACCACAACCAGAGTCCACCCAAGGAACTGAACATCAACTTACATACATATAACTTACGCGAACGCCGCCAAGGCCCTCTTAAGGGCCCCCATATCAGTAACTAATCTCTATTCAGAGCACCTTAACCGAGTTTGTAACGTCGTACGGCATTTACTTGAAGCCGGGGCGTTTACACATTAAAATCGATCTATAATAATTCTTTTTTGTTTATACACATTTGTAAATGCCGTACGACGTTACAAACTCGGTTAAGGTGCTCTGAATAGAGATTAGTTACTGATATGGGGGCCCTTAAGAGGGCCGGGTAATCGTTCGCTTGAAGTCTTCAGAGTTGAAGATGTCCTAGAGCCTTGGGTGGACTCTGGTTGAGTTTTGCTCCCGTGGTTGAGCTGTGATCGCGTTGTGTATGGTGTCCTGCAGGTCCTGCACTCAATTGGCTCGTCTCTCCGGTATCCCGCATCAAGATGAGTAGGTATTGACAGCCGACAGAGCGCACACGTATTGACAGCCGACAGAACGCACACGCGTGAAGCAGGTAGAAGGCAAATGCCACAACTGACTTGCATGGTAAATTACCGTGCTTAAATAGCATGCAATATGTGTACTTGCATACTATTGGTTAAACGTGGTTAGACGTGGTTAAACGGCAATTTGCTTTTTTCTCATTGGTGCAACGTAAATAAATTTGAATTTAATTTACGCAATATGTCGGCGATTGATTTGTGTCGTGACTCACCGTGTTGCACTTCAGCCAGCAAGACGAGCCAATTAATGCAGAACTTCAACACACATGATAACAACAGCAGGAACCACAACCAGAGTCCACCCAAGGAACAGAACATCAACTTACATATATATAACTTACGCGAACGCCGCCAAGGCCCTCTTAAGGGCCCCCATATCAGTAACTAATCTCTATTCAGAGCACCTTAACCGAGTTTGTAACGTCGTACGGCATTTACTTGAAGCCGGGGCGTTTACACATTAAAATCGATCTATAATAATTCTTTTGTGTTTATACACATTATTTTACTGTTACTAAACCACATTAACGCTCACCAATTACAAATAATGGATCAAGTTGGATCTGTTATTTTGCAAATACAAGGTATTATATGGAAACCATAACTATACATAATTTCGTCCTTAATCTATTAATCTTCTAAAAAAATAATTTATCTATTTCAAATTATATACCTTTTTTAGTACCATTATCTTAAATTCGGTCAACTTAAAGCCGCAATGTTGAGCCCCCTGGTCAAATAGAATAGAATAGAATATCTTTATTTGGATTCAAACCACACATGTTCCATCAAATAATAAAAATTAGAAAATGTACAATATAAAAAGATATCACATCACATATATATGTGCAATTAGTTGTACTGTACAATTTATCAGCATCAGAAAGTTCAGCTGTAAAGAGTGATAGATTCTTCATCAAAATTAGAAAAATTTAAGATATAATTCGAGTATAACAGTTTGTAAGAAAATAGGTAACCATGACTAATTATTGATTGTATGCATTGTTGATTAACAGATGATATAATAATAATAATAATAATAATAATAATAATAATAATAATAATAATAATAATAATACATTTATTTGGCATCAAAGGCCAACTGGCCCAATCATTGAAATAGCAAATCAAGGGTAGGATATGTGGAGGTGAGTGGAATTGTGACTAGCAAAGTATTTAATAGCAGGGGGAGGGGTTGGGGAGGGGAAAAGTTATCATTAACAACAAGATAGTTCAATCTGGTGAAAAATAAATATAAGCGAAGTTCCATTTGACTAGACAAGATCAATTGGAGATAGTCCGTGAAGTATCAGATCTTCAAGGTGAATGTGAGATCGAAAACGAAGATGAAGATAAAAGGATGGCGGCCCGGAGGTAGACGACGACCGTTGGAGTCCGTTGTCGTGACGAATGAATTGATGGAGTCGGCAGGATTGAGGCGAGCGAGTCTTGCAAGGATCGCAGGCATCTGTAGAACGTGATCGAGATTAAAATAAGACCAGGGAGAGTCGAAGTCCGAAGCGAACCGTTGGTGAATCGGTAGGGCTGTTGGGTTTCCGGTCCTCCGCTGAAACAAGAAAAAAAGAAAAGAGTTGGATGAGCAAAACGTAGTAGAGTATCTGCAACGTGGATATAATGGGGTTAGGAATGAGCTGAGAGGTGGTATTAGTGAATCTTGAAGAAAAAAGAATAAGACAAGAGAGGTAAGAAGATAGGGTGGAGTAAATGTTATGGATTGAGAAGGAACCAGTTTCGTTTCCAATCGGTCGTATCACAAAGAAATTTGTTGAAGAAGTACTGATGCATAACCTTTCAGTTTTAATAATACACAATTTGAAGATAGATTCTCGAGAAATTATGTTGCTGAAACACAATTAATCCTGTCTTTTATTTAACCATGAGAATGTATTATCATAATCAAAATTAAAAATATCAGCAGGATTGAACACTTTTTCTAGTTCGGTAGATAAAAATTTAAAAGACATTTTAGTTGGAGGCGTTTCTCTAAGCCCCTTTAGCAATTGATTGTAAATTTTGTAAATTTTTAAAAAAGAGAGTAGCTTGCTCGCAACATTCCCACCATTGGTGGTTAGACTTGAGTAAAATAGAATAGGAAATCTTTATTTGGATTCAAACCTTACATTTTCCATCAAATAAAAATAGAAAATGTACAATATAAAAACATATCACATCACATAGGTATGTGCAATTAGTTGTACTGTACAATTTATCAGCATCAGAAAGTTCGGTTATAAAGGGAGATAGATTCATCATCAAAAATAGAAAAATTTAATGTATTATTCGAGTGTAACATTATGCAAAAAGGGAACCATGACTAATAATTGATTGTATGTATTGTTGTTTAACATACTATGTAATGCACAACGTTTCAGTATTAATAGTACAAAACTTGAAGATAGAATCTCGAGAAGTTATGCTGCTGAAAAACAATTAATCCTGTCTTTTATTTAACCACGAGAAAGTATTATCATAATCAAAATTAAAAATATCAGCAGGATTGAACACTTTTTCTAGTTCGGTAGATAAAAATTTAAGAGACATTTTAGATGGAGGCGTTTCTCTAAGCCATTTTGGCAATTGATTGTAAATTTTGAAAATTTTTGAAAAAGAGAATAGCTTGCTCGCAACATTCCCTACCAATGGTGGAGATATTGCAAATTGACCAGATCTAGTTCCAACTTCATGACTCTTTCTTATTGGATTCATATAGGCACCAGTCCACTGGTTCAAATGGAAAACTTTTATGCAATAGCACATCCTCCGAAACCATAAAGGATGCTGTGATACAAACTGTAATCTAGTGGCATATATAGTGCAGGAGATAGGACTTATTTGTTTCACAACTTTTCTTTGTACAGCTTCTATCTTATTAGACAAACCCTTTGTTAAAGGATTCCAAGTAGCAGCAGCATATTCTAATATCGGTCTAATCCATATTATAAACATTTTATATTTTATTTCACTCGATAAAATATTTCTATTTATTAGTGCCCATCTGTTCTTGGCACTGCCTACTATCCTTTCAATATGTCTCTCAGCAGAAGCCGTACAATGAATAGTTATACCTAAATCCTTAATTTCTTGCATAAGTTTAATCTCAAAAACATCATTAATCTCAGCATCATGAAAATAAACATAATTGAAATCAGTTCTGTTACCTATTTTCAAAGCTCTCGTCTTTTTACTGTTTATTCTCAGCCCTAGTGTTAACAAGTATCTACTTAAATCATACAAATCTAGTGTCACATTATTTTTGGAGAATTCAACATTTTTTGGATCAATTGGGAAGATTATTTTTAAATCATCAGCGAATTTGCAAACTCGACCGTTAAGGATCTTAGTTTCCAAATGTGCAAATACAATTTTAAATAAAATGGGCCCCAAGCTTGATCCCTGTGGAACTCCACTCGTTACTCGTTTCGATTTTGATATCAAATCGTTTACTTGAATACTCATTCGTCGATTATATAGATAGTATTTAAGTAATCTAAAAATATTCGGATCAATATTCAACAAACTAATCGCATTCAAAATAGCATCAAATGATATAGAGTCAAAAGCTTTTGAGATATCTATAAATACAATTAATGCATCTAACTTTTTCTCATCTAATGTAATTACATGTTTCCACATAGAGAGAATATTAGTAGTTGTCGACCTGTCTTTTGTAAAGCCGTGTTGGCACATATCAAAATCAGCCGGCAACATACGTTCTAAATGATCTAGTATCAATCGTTCTATTATCTTCAAAAACGAAGGGATAATAGAGATTAATCTATAATCACTGGCGCACTGTGGCTTACTTACTTTTGGCAATGGTTTAGCTACTATCGTTAATATATCAATTGGTAATTTCCCATTCTTCAAAATTCTATTTATAAAATTGCAGAGCGCATTCATAAAATTTAAAGGTAATTGAAGTAGGTTATCAATCGATATACCAAGGTGATCTTTTTGTTTTTTTGATTTTATTTTTAACATTAGATCCGCTGGTTGGTCCCGAAGGATCAGGTAGATCAATGAAATTGCTTTCGTTATGTGGATTACATAACAATTTGCCAAATACTTCATCCAATTCACAGAGAAATTCATACTCAGTTTTACCCACAGGTAATATAAGCTTTAATTTTTCCTTATATTTACTGTAGTCTGTGAGTAGTTTGTATCCTAGTCTAGGATTGCTTTTCAGTTTGGCCAAAATAATTCTCTCAGATCTTTGACGGATTATCAGCAGTGATGAATTAATTTCTTTATCAATCAATTCTAACCTCATTTTTTAATACTATTGATAAGACTACATTTCATTATATTATCTCGTTTGATTCTTAGCTTACATAACTTCCTATTGAATCTCTTGGGTATAACATCCGTAAATGTAGACGCCCTAAACATATCAGATAATAACAATGAAACAGAAGAAACAAATTCGTCATTATTCATGATAAAAAAACATTCATAATCAATAGATAAGCTTAATTCTCTAAAAAGGTTCCAGTTGATTCTGGAATACCATAGTAGAGTCTCTGAGATGCCAGGCTCGGATAACAAATGTATACGGAATGGTCATCTAATTTAGAACAACTTAATCCCTCAGAACATTCTTTTAAACTAAATTTCTTAAGTCCTTCGATGTGTAGAGGCTCCTAACCTATTCGTGTCTGAGAACCCCATAGATGCCAGATCGCTTGTAGTCCTAAAATTTACAGTAGAATCTGATATGCTCATATTTCCATTCGCATCTGCTAAATTCAAATCCCCAATGTCTTGTACTAACTTACTTGTGTCCTGAAATATAATATCAGCCTCTATGTCTGGTTAGTTTAATTATTAAATCGACACTTAATGTTAGGCAATCGGAATGCGAAACCTGTCTCGCGCAAATTCCCAAACAAATAATCTGTAAGGAGATATACGTGAACAGCAGAATAATCAAATTACCTGTTCCAGAACGTCCCTTCTATGTATACTTCAATTACAAAATGCAAGACAGTTTTAGCAGAAATATATTGTGAATATTTATCCGTTTTAATAAAGAAAAATGTTAAAATTGCAGCAGACCAAAAGATGATATAACCAGTCGAGGAACGTAACTCTGGAAAACTGAAAAATGGCGCACAATTCAAAGTCAAGTATTTAAACAAAGAATGTTCTGGAACATAAGAGAAAAAATTCTTTTTAAACAAAATTCGTTACAATCAGCCATGGTGGTTTAAATTTATCAGTTAATGTTACTTTATATCTGGCGGAGGATTTATCTTTCTCCACAGATGTATTGATCTGTATCTTCACATGTACCGTGGTTAATAATAATAATAAATTTATTTGACAAATAGATTAACAGACCCATCAATTGAAATGATAAGGTAAAAATCAAAATTTGAATGAAAAGATTTGTGAAAGAGAAGCGCTTTCATCAACTTCGTGATAGGTCGTTCTGAGGAGGAAGAGATTCCATTTGAATAAGTAAAGATCGACTAGATTAAGGCTCGTGAAGAGTCCGAGAATCAATGCAGGATTTACTTTTTGTCGGATGAACGAATTTGCGACTGATTTATAAGGCTGTGTAAGACCAGCCACAGACATCGACAGTCGTAATTTTCGAGTTTTTGTAGGATCGTATTGATTATGATAAAGTCAAATATATTACAGTTTGTAGAGAGTCAAAAATATCAGTGTCGCGTGCAGGGTTCAGTGACTTCAGCTGAGTGAGTTTACGACTGGTGAAAGGCCAGGAAAAACCAGCGTCCGAAGTATAACATCAGTTAGTCCAGCAGACTTCGAGTTTCCGATCGTTTGGTGAAACAAAATGAAGAGAAATAGTAAAGCAAATTATGGATAGGTACTTAATATATGGATACAGTAAACAAGATTGTATTGGACAGCCCAGATTTGACGTTTAGAATCGAAGACGACTTGTCGAAATTGGAGGCTGAGCAAGAAGAAACGTAACGCTCCGAAACTAATTAAAACCCTAAGATTGAAATAATTATTATGGGTGAAGAAAGAACCAGTTGCGTTTCCAATCAGATTTTTTGCCTTGGAATTTGTTAAAGGAGTGAGTGTGAGCCGCCTTCTTGATCTCATGCTGGGATAGGAACTTAATTTCCTCAGGTAGTACGTTGAATACACTTGTGGCTTTGGAAAAGACATTTTGTTAAATATATTTGGAGTATGTTTGGATTGAATTGAAGAATTGCTATAGCGCGTAGCGTAGTCGTGACTTCGGTGAGCGAAATTTGACAGTGATGGATAAGTTGTGGGGTAAATCATAGCGGTAGAAGATTAGCTAAGAGCAGATGTTGCCGACAGTTCTGGCTGTGTAGGGAAGACACGCTTTAGAATTCTGGAATGAATCTGTTCGATGGCGTAGTGTAAGAGGACAGTAAAATTTGCTAGCATATGATGGGAGAGGTAGAACATAGGCCTTAAATAATGTGAGCTGGAGAGAGGGGTTGTTGGACTTGAAGTAGATCAAACAGGCTCACTTGAAGAGGTTGGAAGTAGTTTGTTTAAGGTATGGGGAGAAGTCTATTGATTTAGAAATACAGATACCAAGGTGTTTGACCGAGTCAATTATTTCAATATCAAGGGAACAATTTGCGTTTGGGAGAGAACAGAATGTATTGGAGGTAAGTTTCATCAAACGAGTCTTATCGTGATTTAGTTTAAGACCGATTCTGCTAAGTTGGGAGTTTAGTGAAGATTGAAGCTAAGTGATAAGAGTTGAGGAAGGGTTGGATGCTGTTGGGTTATTGAATACTATTACCATGTCACCTGCATATCTGAACAGCTTGCGAGTGTTAGGTTTAAAAGTAGAGGACCAGGTAAAGAACCATTGGGGTTCCAGATCGGATAAGGGCTGACCTCGAGTTTACAGTGGTGTAACGGTTTCGGAGATAATAACTAATAAGATTGTGGACGCTGTCGCAAATACCACTGCTCAATAAGGCGGATTCAATTGCCGAAAACGATAATGAATCAAAAGCCTTAGATATATCTAGGAAGCAGAGAGTGCATTCATGACCTTTATAAATAGAAGAGTAGCAGTGATTAAGGACACTGACTAAGTTAGTGGAAGAGAAGCGGCCATTTAAGAAGCCATGTTGATAAACAAGGAGGCAGAAGTTATCTCGAGATTTAATGAAAGGGTATATTAAGTTATATAAGACCCTTTTGAAGATGTTAGTGAAAGCGGAGACGATAGTTATTCGGTGGAGATCTTTGAATGAGGAGATTAGCGATGTGCCATATTTTGTGATAAGAGAGATCGTTGAACTAAGCCATTCCGGGGGGAAATATTTAGTCTCGAGACACCTGTTGATAACTTTAGCAATCTAGAAGAGCAATCATGCTGACAGAGACACCGTATTGATGTTTAGATTAGATATCTTTGATTGCTTGAACGACGGAGGCCGGAAAAATGTTGAATCAACGTTAATTCTCAGCATCTCCGTTATAGAGCATCTCAGCAGTTGCAGAAGCAATGGACAAATAGTCTACAAGGCAATTTAGATAGTCATCGGCAAAGCTAAAGTCGTCCCAACAAGAGAAATTTATGTTAAAATAAGATTTACTGCAATATATCTATCATAACAAAGTGTGTGATCAATATCTCACTGAATGCCAAGAACAGAACAGAATTGAAAATATTGAAAACAAATATTCACATTAATTACCTGAGGAAAATTTGAGATCCTTCCCGTAAGGTCAATTAAGAATAATAATTTTGTTGTGAGCTTCAAAACCTGATTGTCAAAATGTCGCAATTCAGAACAATGCAGTGACGCTTACCACACAACTCAAAATCTCAAGAGGATGACATAATAAAATCACCGACGACAAATCAAAATCTTGGACAATATTCACAAATGAAAGTTTTTTAAGGTTACAATTTTTTTAAAAAGACATTGTTTTATGAAACCAGCGGTAAAATAAAATGTCCGAAAATAATAATTAATTTTTACATGAGGAGTTAATTTATCTCCAACAAGTTAATTGTACTCTACATAAACTCATGTTTAAGATGTTTACTCATACATCACGAAGTCTTCACTCTTTGGTTTCCTGACAACTCTTCCATAATGAGTTTAACATGTCGTGCTGGTACTTTATTTGGCAACAAAGACCAACAGGCCCAACCATTGAAATAAAAAATCAAAGGTAGGAAATGTGAAGATGAATGAAATTGTGACTAGCAAAGTATTTAACCGCAGGAGAGGGAGGAGTTGAGGAAGAGAAGTGCTTTCATCAACTTCATGATAGTTCAATCTGGTGAAAAGAGAGATTCCATTTGACTAGACAGGATCAACTGGAGTACAATCCATGAAGGGTCCGAGCATCAATGCGGGGTAGGCTGGTGTCGGACAGACGAATTTGAGTTTGAGTTCGAAAGTGATGGCGGATGGTAGCAGGCGTCGACCGACGGAGTTCTTTGTCGTGGATATTGAATTTCTGTAGAGTAGTATTGACTAGAATGGAGTCGACTAGATTGAAGCTTGTGTCTCGTGCAGGGTTCACTGGCTTCCGTTGAGCGAGGTTATGACTGATGGTAGGCGAGGGGGAATCAATGTCCGATGTAAACCGTCGGGTGGTCCAGTAGACTTTCTTATTGCGTCGATCTCTTCCCTAGGTTGTCTTGGATTTAATCTTCACTTTCTGTTCACATTTATCTGACTCTTCCACTTATTAACACATCTTCCAGTCAGATCTCTCCTTAGCTTATTGATACTTCGATGGGTATCGTTCCTCAGTCTCCAACTCCGTCTAGGTAAACTGTTGAATGAAGCGATCCAGTGCAACACACTACTGCGCCATTTAATTCTATAAATGCATTTTTATCAGTCATACGATTGACTTTAAATGACCCTTATAGAAATGAGTCAGACAATTTTGTTTGTTCTCGTTAGTTATGTATACATGAGATGCCAGCTTTAAATCTGAAGATACATAGCATTTAGACTATGGACTTGTAGTGTTTGGTTGGAGCTAAATGACTCATTTTATCTCTCAATGCTCCAATAAACCAATCTACTGAACTAGAGGCCCAATCGAGACTACTTGGAGCTTCTATTAGGAGATCTCTATGTAATCTCAATAGCTCTTCATAAAAATGTTATGTTATGGATGTTCCTAACTGTGCTCTGTATCTATTTCGCATTACCAGCAAAATTATGAGCAAATCATGTATCTAACTTGTTCTCCCGTGTGGCGTAATGCAGCCTTCGGCTTTCTGTGCAGTCTCTCAACCATTCCATTAGCTCTGGGATTATATGCACATGTGTGTTTTACTTCTATCCATATAGTATTTAATGATCTGATAAATAGTTTAGACATAAACTGACTACCACGATCACTATTTACCCTTATCAGTACACCATATCGGGACACCAAATTTTGCAAGAACCTAAGTAAGACTTCTTGAGCTGTCATATCCTTAGGATTGTTACTTCAAACTGACGACTAAAACGATCAACCATCGTAAGTAAATACCACTGGCCAGAAATTTCGGGCATTTCTGCTATATCATTATGCACATGTATGAAACATCCCGCTGGTATACAATTAAACAATAATTGATGGCACGGGTGGTGGTAAAAATTATTTAAATCAATTGTTTAATTGTATTGCTTTTATATGTATATTTGGCGAAAGCTACAAACAGCTAATGTTTGTGACTGCATAGTAATTGTGCAGCCGACATTTCAAGTCACGTACAATGTCTGCAAGACTACTAGAGGTGAGAGCCGCATATCTAATTTTGCTTTCCATATATATGCAATGCGGTTTGATCCTCGCTAGTCAGTTTGCCGTCGTACTCCGATGATGATCGTGGAAGATCGAAACGCGTCAGTTAGTGGGACTGGTGGTAGTTTTGTTTTGTTGTTTGACGACTGGTTAAATACAATAGGATTGGTGTTTACTTCAAGCTCGCAAACTTGATTTAAATAATAACTCGCTGGTATACCAATCGTTTTAACTTCTGTTTTAGTATTACGCCAAACTTTACAAGTTTGACACTGGGCACATGTTCTTACCATGTATTTAGACATCTTAGGCCATACATATCTATCAGTGACCATTCTGATATTGGCCTTAATGGAAGGATGACCACATTCATACAGCTGTTGAATTGTCTTATACCTTAATTCTAACGGTACATAGGGTCTAGGTTGGCTCCTGGAGATTTCACATAGTAACCACTTATCTCCAACCTTCTTGTGTGTACATGCGGACTTCTTCGACAACAGAGCTACTAAAGGATAAAAAACTTTGCTTCCATCTGTTTTTGCAAAGATTGGATAGAACCGCATTTTCAATGGTTAGTATGACCGACGTTGAAGCCTTTGGAAGAAAAGGACGAATACACACCCAGCCCGATCGAAGACAAAACAGATACATACATGGACATTGTGATCAATCGGATCTTTGTGAAACTGTTGGTGCAAAGCTACAACCCGCGTGCGCAAAACGCGGCATTGCAAAACAGGAAGCTGACAACTCGCAAAAATTCAAAGGATACTTTGTATCCATCATTTAGTGGACAAAATAATTCGAAGATTCAACACGAGTGACTCCAAACGGATCATTTCTTTGTCGGACACGTCTTGGTTACAGAGAGTATCTGCCACCACATTCTCTCTTCCTGAGATATGAGTAATGGTAAAATAAAATTCTGAGTCTTTCTGAATTCACATGCCGAGACTAATTAAGCCTATTCGTCTTTACTAGGATACTTATTAACGGCTTATTATCAGTCAATATCGAAAATGCAGCACTGCAGAATAAACCGCTAGTAAATCCTTCCCAAGCGGGTCATATCGTTTTTTATGATCTTGGAGTTTCCAACTATAGAATCTTATCGGCTTGACTATGTCACTATCTCTCTGATGTAACACTGCCTTTATAGCTACATCGGAAGAATCTGTAACCAGCTAAATAGGCTTAGTCCAATCCACAGGTGCTAATGTGGTCTTTTAGTTTAACAGGTCTTTGGTCCTCGGGAATTTTCTTTTTCATCGTGGCTAAAATTAATAGGCCAGGACTTCTTCATCCTGCTCTGTTCACGAACTAAATGTCGAGTTAACGACCCCAACATTTCAGTATAAAATGAGTATAATAGCTAAACAATTCCAAAAATTTACGCAATTGGCATACAGTTCTGCGTTTTTGGAACATCTTTGATTGCCTGGACCTTATCTACTAAAGGGTTATATCCATCCTTTAAAATGATGTGTCCAAGAATTTTAACAGTAGAGCAACTAATCCTGCTCTTTTCTAGCTTGATTTCTAACCCATGAAATTCCAGCCCAGACAACACGGCGTTCACCCTAGATTGACTACATATAATGATGTCATTTATATACTATTTAGCAAACGGAAAACCTTGAAGAACCTCCTCTGTTAGACTCTGGTGTGTCTGACTTGCATTCTTTAGACGAAAAGACATGCATAAGAATACATGTGACCTTCGTCCAGGAAACCGCACTGTGGTGAGCGGTATTGACTCTCCCTTCATAGGTACTTGATAGTACGTCTTCTGCAGATCTAACGTAGTATAAACCTCATACGCCTTTATATCTATAAGCAAAGTACTCGGGTTTGGTAGAGGATATGCATCACCTTTCGTTACAGAATGCAATAGACGATAATTACAACAAACACTTCATTGTCTTGGTTCAGGTTTGGTAACTACCGCTTTTGGAGATGCAAAGTTGGAATTTGAATGCCTACAAATTTCTTCTTTTCTTAACTGCTTAAATTTGTCAATAGCAATCTGTTATTTATGTTGTGCTAACGGTTGAGTCTACAGCGAACAAGATAGTGGTGCCACCATATTGAGTTGGTGTTTTATGCCTGTCTTCAGCCCATTCCGTCTAGTATTAAAATATAGAACCACGGCCAGGTGTTTCTCGATGACATCCGCCAAGTCATCGGCGACTACGAGTCTGGGTAATCTTACTGACCTAACTACTGAGCTTATAGTCTCAGCATAAGTCACTATCATAATTTCTTGTCCAATGGTCCTGGATTTAGTATCTAAATATAAGTTGAAATACACCAAAACACTCATCCAAATGATTATCTTTTATATCAGCGACCATAAAACTCTACGTAAATGGCGGTTTCTGCCCCAATGTCACTGAAAATTCTCTAGTCTTCAATTGGATTTCTATTTGCAGTCCATGGTTGATAATCGGCTATGGAGTTATCAATTTCCACCACATCGGGTCAAAATATGCTCACTTCTGGACCCGTATCTATCAAGATTCCTTCCCAGCTGAAATCTAACAGATTTACGGACTAAACTGTTGCGCATATCTTCCATTGAAGCTCTCGCACCAAACTGATGATTTTAAAATGCCTCATGTCTGCATTCCTTGGAGCTTTGCATGCCTAACCCCCCTACGGCGCCTACTAACGGGGATTCAACTAGTTTTCCGTCGAGTTACGCCGGGCCAAAAGACGAGTACTCCCTTTCCATTGAGAACTACCCAACCGTAGAAATGTGCATCCTTCGCCCTGACACTTCCTAAGCTCGGCATATTTACGATGCAAAATGCACCGTTTGCGTGGTCTTTGAACAATCTCATGCGATTTGCCTCGCCGAAGCTTGGAAGTTTGCCTTTGACCTCAATAATTTGTCCTACCACTGTTGAAACATTCCATTCTGGGTTTCAACCAACTCACATCCCATCGTAGGGAACTTAATTCATTCTTTAAGTTCAATAGTCTATCTGAAAAATGTCTGAGTTGCTGCTCAAGGCGAGAATCTGCTGTTATGCATACACCTTAGGCTCCTTCCCGCGATACACTATATCCAACTCTTTGAGCTTCTTCGGCCACTCTAGTTCCAATGTATTATAGACATCCAGAGTGGCTCTTAGTCTAGCAGACAATTCTTTTACAGATATACTGTTCACAACTTCTTCAGAAATGTCAAGCCCGATACATTTCGAAACTAATCTGTAATGAAATTCAGATGGGAGTTGATTTTCTATCTTTTCCTGACGTATTAATTCAGTCATCTGTTCCATCCTCTCGGGTTGATATCGTTGGTGAAGTTCTTCCACTAGAAGCTGAAATTCATTTACTGATACATATAGGTTTCGTTTCACTGTCTCACATAAAGACCACCAGGCCGAGGCAAATAATTCTATGGGTTCAGTGATTCCATTTAGTTTTTTTTTAATTTTGCGTCGTCGACCCATTCATATTTGTTATTTTGTCAGTACATTGTGAATCTTACATAGCTTTCCATAAAATTGCGACTAACGCGATCATTATTGAGAGCATATCTTTCCGCATAATTTATCCCGGCGCGGTCGCCATCTTTTGTAGAGGGCCTTTGGTTGAGTTGCCAGGCTTGGATAACTCATATGCACGGAATGATCATCTAATTTAGAACAACTAAATCCTTCAAAATTTAAACTACATTTCTAAATTCCTTCGATTTATTGCTCTGTATCCTCACCTTTATCGTGGTTAGTCATAACGTTAAAATAAGGTTTATTGTAATAAATTTATTATAACAATGTGTGTGCTCACCGTCTCACTGAATGCTACAGAGAATAGAACAGAATCGGAAACCTTGTAAGCAAGTATCCACGTTAATTAACTGAAGCAAACTTAAGATCCTTCTCGTAAGGTCAATTAAGAATAATAATTTTGTTGTGAAATTTAAAAATTTATTATCAAAATTTCGCAAGGCAGAACCACGCAACTCAAAATCTCAAGAAGACTGAATTATAGAATCATAAAAAGCAAATAAAAATCTTCGACAATATGCACAAAGGAAACTACCAAAATTTTATAATGCTTATAAAAAATAAAACATTGTTTTTTGAAACTAGCAGTAACATCAAATGTTCAAAAATCAAAATTTATTTAATTTTATACGATATGATACCAAATAAATGTATTATTATTATTATTATTATTATTATTATTATTATTATTATTATTATTATTAGTTAATTAATCTTTAACAAATTAATTGACTTCCACAGCACGTCCCGCACACGACATCGGTATTTTAACTCTTCACAAGCATTACTCTAGTCGATTCTTACCTAGTAAAAGCATTTCTCTTTCACAATTTTCATCAGTCTTATCTGTAAACATTTTTTATTCACTATTTTAATCAACTTTACATATCCCTACCTTTCAATTTTATCTTGACTTTTTCAATTGTTGGGCCAGATAACCTTTGTTTCCAATTGAATATTTTATTATTACTAACGTTATTTATTTAAAAATCTTGAAACCTCCTTCTGAGTCTCTTGTCTCGCCACCTAATTTAAGCCCATATGACGCCCAGTTGGCACCCTCACGGATAATAGGATATTCGACAAGAATAGAGCGTCCATATTGATAGCTTAACCTTGGATTCCCATTTTTCTCAAGCTCTCCCTTCAGGGTTTATGGAGAGGATCACAACTCTCTACCAAATAAAAGAACCATGGGTGCTAGTTTCACACATGTAAGACTTCTAGGAAAATCTCTTAAAGTAGAGCAACCAAGTTTATCATTTGACCTAAATTCCGTATCCTTCTCTATGACCTCCCTTAGGCTAAATTTCTTAAGACCTTTGGACATGTGCTCTGCGACCTCACATTTTTAGCTTTTATCCATCTCGTTATAATAAGACTTATTATAAATAAGTTTATTAAATCTGGACATGTGATAATTCTGTGTCTCATTGACTTTCGTAGTGTACCTAGACGAAAACGAAAAACTAAAAATGATAAACCATGATTAAAATACCTGGAGTCCAAATTGATATTTATCCCGGTGTATCAAAAGATATTAAATAAATGTTGGTAAAATTTCAAATTGTTAAAAATTGACTTGTTTATATATGGGAAATTTTTTTAGATGCTTGTGCCCTGTAAACTATCGTGAACCTCTCAGTTTCCCGGCTCTTACTCATCTAAGTGTAAGAAAACCTAATTTCATTATACTTCGATTGATCCAACTTGGATTCAAATTTTAGGCTGGTCAGATGAATCCATTAAATTACCTTCTTCGTGCACCTCAGTATTTGTCTATTCGAGACTGACATCCATGTCAATATAGAGAGTTTGAATTTTTACGAAGTGTCAGCTTCATATTTTGCATTGCTGTGTTTTGCATACGCGGGTTGTAGCTTTGCACTAACAGTTTCAAAATGATCCGATTAATTAACCTTTCCAAGTATTCCTCTGTTTTGTCTTCAATCAGGCTGGGTGCGTAATCTGCCCTTTCTTTCGCAGGCTTCAATATCGTTCATACTAATCATTGGAAATGCGGTGTTGTGTGATCTTTGTTGACAATAAGAGGAACACTATCCGCCAATGGTTTCCTAATGGCAGATCGGAACGAAACCTACGCGGGAATCGTTGGGATTGTCCGTAATCGAACTTGAAAGTTATTATAAAATTGTAAAACCAAAATCTAATTAAATACATGTTACTTGGCTTCCGGTACATCAAGTGTATTGAATAGCTCTTGACAAATTAGTAATACATGGATATAGTTTGGCGTCAGGTAGCCAATCTCACTTTCAAAATAGAGACTGTATAATAGAACGAAAATACCAAAGCTGAAATCTATCACGAACTGATGTATAGGTAAATAACGACCTATATATAAACCAAATAACAATTTATTTTGAATTTCCACTGTTTGTTTACATAAATACCGTGTGGATAAAAGTATTTTTAAAGTATTGTAATAGCATCTGGAAATTCTATATCTAACTCCTTTCGTGCGCATTTATTTTTGGTTCGGGCTTGTTTTCATTTTTCGTATTTTTGTTCTGCAGCACGTATTTTGTCTGATGGAGCAAGGTTAGATCACTGACTTCTACCTTAATCCATGTCATGATATATTGACAACACGTTACCAACAAATTTCCTCTATTCGAAGTTATACGTTTTCATTTAATGGAGGAATCTGGAAGCCAAGTAGTACAGATAGTTTATTCCGTTCTGACTTTGCAAGAATATGGTTGCATTCTATGTCGATTGCGGACCGGCACACGATTTCGGCGCATACTTCTTCTGATTTACCAATTAGAAATTCTTTGGTCAAGAGTGCTTCTTTTATCGACATAGATGCCAGTCGCAAATAAAGAGAGCCTGGACAACGTGAATAAGTTATTTTGAAGCTTTCAGCTGACCAAACAAGAACGTCTTCCGTGATGGACCATTCCGATTACTATATGCATAAAAAGTGGTTCTTACACTCAGATGGGTACAGTCCTGGAATATAAAAGTTTCATACTATTTTAAAGGACACGCACCTCTACAAAATGTGGTGACCGCACAAGGAATCCGTCTTCAGGGAGGTATATAGTAGTCAACGATCAAATCGAACTCATGTTTAGAGGGAAATTTGTTAGTTGTATACATTATGAATTGTAGCAACTTCAGAAATATAACACGCATTTACCATGTAGTTTGCTTGTAGAAGCTAAGGTGGATTTATCGATCATTCAGCTTCTGGAGTATTCCATAGCAGGACTAATTGAAGTATTCTCGGAATTCTAAAATGAGCACATCAATAAGGCCTGGGATCAAAAATGTAACCGGAAAAATCTGAGATCCGTTCATGCTAAGATCTCAAAGAAATGGCCGGAGTCAACACTGAACAATTTTTTTCGGGATGTGTTCAAGTACTCAATTTTTAATTGAGGCAAATGCGAATATGATCATATTGTGGTCAGATATAGTTTAAATGCATATTCCCTCCTTAGATTATCAACTTTGGCCTTTATATGATATTCCTATATGAGTCAAGGAGACGAAGAAGTGGTCAGGAAAATTAAGGCAAAAAATCTTCCATCAAGTATAATTTTCTGGCAGTCAATGTGAATGATATCATAAGTGTATCCACAGACTAGTTCTGACTCAAGGAGGGACCGTCCCAAATTAATGAGTTCAATATTTTCGTACTACGCGTTGCTAATTATTTTTCCGGTGTTAATGTGAAACTCTAAAGTGTGTTGCCAACCACACAACGCAATGTCGCAGCATAATATACTATATAATGTGGCGTCGTTCTAGTAACTACGTGATAATTAGCTGGAATGGAGGTGTGCTGATCGAATAGGTCGAATACACAGTCCTTCTATAGTGTATGTGGCATTGTTTAATCCGTACAGAGCTACGTTAGACTGGTTATGAACGATCTTAGTGATAATATTTCGTATAACTTCATCAAAGACACACAATATTTGGATTAAGTGCTAAGGGTCCTCCGATCTGGAACTGGCATTTCATTTCTACAAGGAGGCGACGAAGGTTTTCATGTCTTTATTTTTTTTAAAGAAATGACTAATAAAATAGTCACTAGAATAACTGGCATTGAGACCCGTTGCATTCCACAATTTACTGGAGTTGATGAAGAAATGTCGGGAATTTCAAGGATGTCGGTGTGCACATGTATAGAACAATTAGATGGAATCCCGATATTCTTGACCTTGGTTTTATGGGGTCGTCAAACATTATATATTTGGCACCTGGTACAGGATTTTACTAAAGGTCGTATGTATGTTGCAACAGAGGAAATCTATCCTATGTCTGGGTGTGTGTGTGTGTGACGCTGAATTACATTTGTTCAACGTTGATAATAACAATAGGACTGTTACAGAACGTGTATGAAAAATAATGTCAACAAGGTTATCGCATTGTTTTGTGTAGTTAAATAAATGTCGCTTTAACTAGGATAAAGTCAGATAGAATTTGGTTTTCTGACGCATATTGGAATGCCGATCAACACCACGTAAACTAACGACAACAGATAAGTGCAGCGTGTGTGAACCCAGTTCTGAGAAAATTCAGAGTAAGGTAGACATCTTTGACTATGGATTATAAAAAAATCGAAGATGAATTCTCCAAGTCAGCGTTATTATAATAATCCGGTGTAGAAGCTGAAATAGAAAAAGTAATCGCTAGTATGAGTATTATGGTCAACGATACGACTTTTATGAGCAGAAGGCGCTGGGAGGACAATTTTTGACGTGCAACGGACTGGAATCAAATTAATTACATTTTTTACCTTGCGAAATTTTTGTGTAGAGGCCAAAGATATACATATTAGCGACGAAACAAATTAATAGTGCGAAATAAACTAGTTACGTTTTCAAACAGTAATATCTCTCTGGAATTTATTCAAAAAACGCAGGTCAATTGCCTTCTTTTAATCATAACGATAAAGGAGGTTTTCCTTCACAAATAGTGCGTATAAAATACTTGTGATCTCGATGAAAATGTAGACTTCAGTAAAGATGATTAATTTAAGCATTTGCAACTACGCGTGACGTATGCGTGACGAGGTTGCGAAAAATTCGACAACAAAAAGCAAGTTTGGGCCTTATGAACAAATGAAATAGACTTTAAGTAGCGACTGAATCATAGAAGTAAGAGGTGAGTAAAGATGGGGAGTTTGCTGTAGTTCTGATTGCAAAAAATATACGCTTCAGACATCAAGAAGCCATCTGATCAATAGGAGATGTGGAAGCCAACGGGCGGGCACGATAATATTCACTGTATTAGAACATAAATAGGTTAAGATCATCATAATCAAGGTTGAGGTCTTGATATAAGCACCTGACCCATTAATTACTTACATATGTCAGTATACACTATACAATTTTTAGTTTATACTGACATATGTAAGTAATTAATGGGTCGGGTGCCTATATCAAGACCGCAACCTTGATTATAATGATTTTTTTCACCGCCCGCGCAACCAATGTTCGTTTAATGACTGGGTTACGTAAGCGTTAAATAAAATGTTTTGACTTTTTAATCATTATTTAATTGAGATGTATATAGAAGTCCATTGCCATAAATAATGCGATATGTAAGTGCTTGAACAAGTCTATTATCACCATATTTAGTGAAATTTTTGCAGTCTGCAAAGAAAGAATGGAATAGAAAGTAAATTTTATCGTTATTGAATTTAGGTTCTATCCCGCTAAAATTGCAATAAAATGGCAACTGAATAATATCATGATAACATCGACATATTTTAACAACTTTAATTGGTTATCCGCAACTTGAATGAATGCATGTGCTAGGTTGAAATGTTTAGAATTATTTACTGAGCCTTGCGGAACTCAAAACCAATTATAAATTGATATAGATAGATCATTGCTGACTTCCAATCTTATATCGTTCTTGGAGATAGAAGTTGATAAACTTAAAGACATTACGGCAGATGAAATTACTTTATAAATTGAATTTAATCGCTTTGAACCATACTGAATCAAGAGCTTCGGAAATATTTTAAAAGGGAAGAATGCAGTCGTTACCTTGAAAAATAAAAGAATAGCCGTAGTTAAGAGCGCTAGCTAAATAAGTAGAGGAAAAGCATCAGAGAAACTATCTCTTGATTTAAATGAAATAAAATTTTGCGAAACTGGATTAATCGAAATTACCTGACCTGCGTTTTGACTAGCACAATAATGCTTTCGATAATGGCAGCCGAAATATTTTGAAAAAAGAAAATAACTTGAATAATTAATGTGTTAGTCAAATCTCAAATCAGGTAATATCTCTTGATTTAATGATAAAGTATATTTTGTCGTAAATAATCCAGTCAAGAACACTAGTGAACGCCTGAATGATTGAGATTGAAAGGAGAAAATTGAATTAAGAAATCGACGAAGTACCGCTTTTCAGAATAGACGACATCGACGACTTAAGCCATTTTTAGAATATGAAGGTAATTGAGAGACACTTGTTAAAGGCTTTGGCTATCAGAGTATAATATTTCTTATCCATAGGAGCAATCCTGCCAACCAAGAGACCATATTAATAAAATTTGGGTTAAGTCTCAGTCTTTAATTAGCTAGTGAGAATAAGATTAGTGCAAGCTCGCGGTATCGCTATGGCTAGCAGCCTCGTTCGGTGTTATGGATGCGAAGTAGCCATTTTAAAGGAAGCTCCGGTAGTCGTTTGCAAAGCTTGTGTCATATGATCCAATAAGGATCATGTTTGATTTCTTGGATTTATGAAACAGTTGATCTTTCAAAATTGCGAATTTCCTACGAGAGTCAAGAGCCGTTCGGATGTACCTATCGACGCATGCGTTTGCTTGTTAATCATTGGTCGAATAAAATCGTCACCACATGAAGCGATAGAGTGCGGGTTTGTGACAGTGTGCAGTTTTTAATTCTTAGGGAGACTATCGCGCACATTTAATTGTGTGCTTAGCTTGTTTTAAGTCAGTATGTACTGAATAGAGGTGGCGGAGGCTAGCTGTTTTGAGCGTGTATAACGAGCCGGAGAAAAACGAGATGTTTTATTGCCATAGGTAATTGTTTCACTTAAAGTTAAGGCATCACCGAATCGGCCAAACGCTACCAAATCAATGAAACGTTGAAATATTTATAGAGTCTCCATTAAGGCAGAATATAATAAAGAGATAAGGAAGAAGAATTAGCATTGATCAAGATAAGAGAAACTTTTACGATGCTGAACATTGATAATTTTGTTATTAGAGAAGATGCAGTCGGGTCGTTTGTTGCGTCGTGTAGGAAAGTGTACGAATGGATTCTGTAAATTTTCAGCAAATGGCTAATAGTTTTATGACCCTAAATTTCACCAGTTGGGTTTTTTCAAGCTGAAGTTGCGAAAAACAATTTAAATATCATTGTTTTGTGAAAAAATTGGACAGAGTTGGACCCTGCGCGTATCATGGATGATTGAGAGACAAGGTGGTTAGTTGGCTACTAAGACAAATAAACATTTGTCTACTATCATCAGTTGAAAGGAATATAATTCAAATCCGAATACATTTTAATTTGTCAAGAGAGGATATATATATATATATATATATATATATATATATATATATATATATATATCGACGATGTGTTGCGCAATTGCAGACGTGTATTCACCATTTGATTTAAAACAGGAATTTAAGTTACAATGTTCTCTCATTCGAGTAATTAACCGTCTGTTCGATCAACTTACGTAGGCCGAATGACCAGACAGTTAATTACTTGATTGAGGGAACATTTTAACTTAAACGCCTGCTTTAAATCAAATGGTGAATACACGTATGCAATTACGCAACACATCAGCGAAATATCACACGTATGTTCTCCGTCGTAGCATGAATAGATATATATATATATAGATATATATATATATATATATATATATAGACGTACGTGAGATTGGAATGCCTACAGAATACGGTCCATATGTAATAGCTATAAAAGACAAACATTGGTTGTATATGATCATAACTCTATGCAAGTAATGTGTATTAATATGGTTCATAATGTTTTTTTGCTTGATGATATTTTATAATTTAGATATATTACAAGAAAAGAAGAGTCCGTTTGTTTTCAATTCCTGTCAAGAACGATCAATAATACCCACAAAATATCCTAAAGATAGATGCGCAGTAAAATTTTCGAATTATGATGTGTTCCCAAATGTCTCGCCTACATCGCATAATATTGAGGTTAGAAAACTTAAACAGAATTTCATTTAACTGTTTTTAATTTTTTCATATTTGGGCTAATGATTTATCAAGTATTTACAATTGATCATTTTTTAAATATCTATTTCTTACCTTGAATTTTAACTAAATTTTGTCACCGCCATCTGAACGTCGGATGATATTAAAGCTGAGAAACATTAACGCGCCAAATAGTTCTAACTAGCTGATAATACCATTGTCATAGCAAAGGGATGCCAATTGCGTTTGCAGAGACTTTGCTTAACAAAGCCACGTACAAAACATTCCTACTAGGTTATTGAAGCTTCTGCGGTAAATGGCTGGAAGCTGTAAAATCTGCGTAAAACGCTGAACTAATTTCGTCTGTGGATGATAAAGGAAAACATAAATAGTCTTGCTTAAATTAAAGGACGTAGTTTCGAGGTAAATCATCATCATCATCATCTTGAACAGCAATACAAAAGTTATAAGTAACTAATATTTCACTGCCATACTATCAAAAGAAGAGAAACATAAAAACAAAAAAATAATAAATTAACGACAAAAATAATAATTTTGGAACACAAATTATTTGTGAGATTTATGAGAGGGAGAGAGCATCTGGCTACTATGGGTATATTTATCTAAATAACAAACAGACGTGAGGCAAACTAAATCTCTACACAAAAACATTATGGCCAATTCAGCATTAAGGCAAGTCAAAATCGGCGATACAGCTTTCTTGCGGTTTTAACTGTATCACGTCGAAAACAAAACCAAACCTCACAGGTAATTCTGCTCAACTAAGAAGAGAAACTAACTAAGAGGATTCCCCTAGAAATCTGCAACAAGATCGACACTGAGCTCGACTCGATGCAATATCGCACAGGGTTTCCAACCAAGAACTATGATGCGCATGTGGACCCCATCCCTGCTGATGATTGGACCCTATTCTTCCCTATTTGGATGTAGTTGATTTTAGTTAGTGTTTGTTGCGGAGACCTAATGCATATGCAATTTTGCATTAACTTTTTCATACCTAGTATCAAATTATTTCAAATATGACCAGAAGGATACATTAAAGTCAGCATGAACGGAAGATATATAAGCATATCAGATTATACCTTCCTTTCATGATGAATTTGGTTTATCGTTCTGGTCATATTTGAACTAATTTGACACTAGATACGCAAAACCCAATGCACAGTTGTAGTTGATTTTAACTGATTCTGCCGTACCAAAATCTGCTCACCTTGTTTTTTACGCCAATGCAGCGCTGAGTGAGAGAATAGTGCTCAACTGGGCATATGAGTTGATGGCATACGCAAAACGTGATCGAACTAACGTAGTTGAAGGAGTCTTATTTGTTTTCCTAACGAAGAGCACTTGCTGGCCGTTCCAAAATTACGTGTACGGATGTCAGCTCTGTTTGTTCATTGTTGGTATCCTACTTGCGCTATGTTTCTCAAACAACGATGGTTGAATGCCTGTAAGAGTGTTGTTCATAATAGAATCTTTTACAAAATTAAACAGAAAGGAGAAAATTGGACAGCCTTGACGAAAACCACTGCTGGTATTAAAGTTGCGTGCTAATTCGTTATAGACTTTAAGGTGATCAGAAGTGGTGTAAAGATCACGTATATTATTTACAAAATTGTTTTTCACACCACTTCTTGACAGAATATCGAAAAGAATATCGCGATTCACCGAGTCAAATGCACCCTCGAAGTCTAGAAAGACAGTTATCTTGACACGGTGGTATAAATGTCGCTGTATAAGAACTTGCCATAAGGTAAACTAATGATCTATAAAACCTCATCCTGATCGGAATGCGGTTTGGTCTTCTTTAGTATGTTATTAACGCGAAGCCCTAAGACGACGTAAGGTAATGGAAGCGAATAACCTGGAAACGACTGGAGCCAAGCTTATACGAAAATGGTTATCACACGAATTACTATTTACTTTTTTGAAGATAGGAATGGTCGACTCATTCCAAGCAAGCGGTACGGTTTTCTCATTCCATATAGTATGAAAAAGTTTAGTCAACTCTCACGAACTTGTATTGCCACCATACTTAAATATGCCCGGAAGCAAATCATCGGGGTCTGCAGCTGTGTGACGCTTATATGATAGGATTGCTTCCCGTATTTCTAATTCTGATGGTTCTTATTAATTAAAATTCTACACTTTTGATACAGGTATGCTTTCGGGAATCGGAACTGACGCAGGGGCCCAATAAAAATGATTTTTGAATTGTTCAGCCTTCTTATCTTTCGGTCGTCATTATTATCATATATTCTAAAACATATGATCACTAACGGTCCATTATTGGCATTTCTATTTATGAATCAATAGTACCAGCCTAGAGGGTAATTTGTTGTTTCAAATTTGAGGAATTTAAGGCGCCATTCACATATCGTCGTGTTATGACGGTGACCATGGACAGTCTAAACTGGTTAGTACGTACTAACCATTTAACAATAATTGTTTGCGCGGGTGGTGGTAACAATTCTTTAAATCAAGTTTGCGTGCTTGAAGTAAACACCAATCCCATTGTATTTAACCAGTCATCGAACAACATAACAAAACTACCGCCAGCTGCAGCGCACTGACGCGTTTCGACCTTCCATGATCATCATCAGAGTACGGCGGCAAACTGACTATCATTGCTCTGATGATGATCATGGAAGGTCGAAACGCGTCAGTGCGTTGCGGCTGGCTGTAGTTTTGTTATGTTGTTCGACGACTGGTTAAATACAATGGGATTGGTGTTTACTTCAAGCTCGCAAACTTGATTTAAAGAATTGTTACCACCACCCGCGCAAACAATTATTGTTAAATGGTTAGTACGTTTGACTGACGGCAATCTTGCAATACTATGTTATTGGTTAAATACAATAGGATTGGTTTTTTGTCAAGCTCGTAAATTTGATTTTAAAAGACTAATGTATTCAGATGTTTGTGTTGGCCAATTATCTGTTTCTTCATCTGGCAATGTCTGACAGTTTTATGATTTAAGTTCAAAGCCTCTCATTTACATTCAAATAAATAAGGATAGAAAATATTATGCTCTCGTTAATATGATGTTCTGCTTCAATTGTCTTCCGACAAGACATCACTTAGTCTCAAATTAATAGTGCATAAAATTTCAGAACTGACTAGTGTTTCCGAAAATAAATTGTGTAAGATATGTTATCACTATTCATTCAAAAAATGGTTGTTTAATTTCGTAACTTATATAGACGTGGCGTAGGCTGCAATACTGTTTTTTGAGCAGATGAATATTACGCAACAGATATTTCCAGCCATGTACAATTTATTTTATTATTTGTTCCTTATTAATCATTTGGCCTTCGTGTTCTGATGATGATACTTTTTTCTTATAGTTAAAGGAATTAAACTTACTTATTTTTACTGTATACTTTATACTCTTTAGAAAACTTCAAGTTTATATTGCATTCAGAATAAACCGTGCAGCAAAATGGGTTACAGTTTAGGCGCTAGAACATCAAAGAGAGGCGTGTTTCCGACGGTAAGTTTTAATGCTAAAAATGTTTATTATTCAACCTTTCTCAAATAAGCACACTTTTCACTTAGGTATAACTCACATAACCTGTAAAATAAGCTAACCGAATGCATATGATCAATGTATCTTAGTTTAAATCTTATTTATCTTTTACATGCTGGTGTCGAGTTTATGCTGTACTCATCTTCCAAACAAGCCTATTGTTAAACGAATATTTGTTGCGCGGGCGGTGATAACATTTATTTAAATCAAGGTTGCGATCTTTATTTAAACATCATTCCCATTAAATGCATCATTTTCTTTAAATCAAGTTTGCGAGCTTGAAGTAAACACCAATCCCATTGTATTTAACCAGTCGTCGAACAACATAACAAAACTACCGCCAGCCGCAACGCACTGACGCGTTTCGACCTTCCATGATCATCATCAGAGTACGACGGCAAACTGACTATCGAGGACCAAACCGCATTGAATATATATGGAAATCAAATTTAGATATGCGGCTCTCACATCTAGTAGTCTTGCACACAATGTTCGTGACTGGAAATGTCGGCTGCACAATTTCTATGCAGTCACGAACATAAACTGTTTGTAGCTTTCGCCACATATACATATATAGGCAATACAATTTAGCAATAATTGATTGCGCGGGTGGTTTAACCAGTCGTCGAACAACATAACAAAACT
The DNA here is from genome assembly GCA_029291075.1 of Eudiplozoon nipponicum. NCBI lineage: Eukaryota > Metazoa > Platyhelminthes > Monogenea > Mazocraeidea > Diplozoidae > Eudiplozoon > Eudiplozoon nipponicum. The sequence continues at coordinate 126,711 of JAQBSW010000980.1, read as the reverse complement.
ACCACCACCCGCGCAATCAATTATTGCTAAAATGCATCATTTGTCAGTATAAACTAAGCATTGTGCAAGGTAGAATAGGCAATTTATCCAGTAGGCAGGTTTCGTCCTTATTGGTACATCATCGCTTACTGTCCAGAGTTTTTCGAACCTCGGCACCTCTGCATCGGAATATGTTGCTCTAACCACTGAGCTACTCTGCCGCACGTTAAACACAATTTTCATTTATATACTAACTAATGCTTCTTAGTTAGCCCTTCCTTGAGGTGGAGCATATATCGCATGGCTGAAGACCTAAAGTTCCAACTTACCACCTAAAATCTGTCATTATGGAATAGACACCACGCTATCTAGGGAAGTGGTATTGAAATGAAAATTTTTATAATTAAACAAACATTTGTCGAGCGGGCAGTGATAACAAATATTTAAATCAAGTTCATGCTCTTGATGTAAAACCTAGTCTCGTTATATACATACATTTTTAAGTGTAAACTAAGCATTGTATAATGTGGAAAACGAAATTAATCCAGTAGATCTGTTTCGTTCCTATTGGCAACTCATTATGTACTAAGATCCGCGTACGCAAAACGCGGCAATGCCAAAACTAGGAAGATATGATGTCAGGTGTGGTTACTTCATTTCAAGTTATGTTACCGCAGAGTAGATTGAATGCATCTTAGTTAATGAAACGTCTGGTTATTTTACTAATCACCCAGGTAGCGGAAAATGTGAGGGGAATAATGAAGGATACTTGGCAGTGATTTGAAATGTGGAAGACATTTCGGTGATGAATGTTGATCGCCTCTGTGCTGGAGGTGATACAATCAATTTGACTGTTGTCACGCGTAGGCAAGTGCAGCAACGGATGGTTTTCCAAGGTTGGAATACTGCACTTTGCGTTAGACGAATTAAGATCACTCGAAATAATGTACTCATCAGACGGCTGAGTGAAGAAAGTGGATGAAAGCTGAGCAGTGTTTTGAGCTAGAAGGCTAAAAATTCATGCCCCAACAAGTTGTAGGTAGCCAGGCTCTTGCGCAAGGGAGAGGACCGGACACATGCGGCTAATCCACCCCCACGAACAACAGCTGTCACTCTGAAGGAATAAATTGATGAGGAAAAGATCGCCACTATGCATGATGGGGGATAGCCAAGTTTCAGCCAGCAAGCACATGTCTAGCTCCTTCGCCGAAAGGGATACTAGTAGTTGATAGATTTTCTGAGGGTGAGACCCGCATTTTATAAGCGTTTCTGAGAACGTATCAGAAGAAAAACTATTAGATCGATGAGAAGATGCAGGCTGTGCGCTCACAAGAGTGATAGATCTCTTGTTGATAAGGAGCGAATGCTCATCGTCAATCCTAACCTTCCTAGAGCAATTCTAGTCGAAGTTTAGGGGATATCGGACGTTTTGAAAACTGGACGAAGGAGATAAAGAGCTTGAAAAATAGGGCGGGCAGGATGGCTCATGTGCAGGATTGGTATCGCTTTAAGGCAAAGACAGCGCCGTAGAGACGTTTCCGCTAACAGGAAGGATGGAAGCAAGGTTATATGAGAGCGCGGAACAGGATATTTATGGGACCTGATCATGCACTGGGGTGCGAACTTTGTTGCATTATGAGCAAATCTCGGTACTTTATTTATTCTAGAATGTGGTTTGGTGGCCCTAAATTAGTATTGGGGGTGTGCGAAAATAGGGATTTCAGTGCTTCAAAGGGATTGGGTGTACGTGCCACGTCTGAATCCAGTGGTTTATGCCGGTGTCGGCCACGACGTCGGCGCACAGTAGAGATAGGCAGAGTAGAACCAGCAGACAAACAGTGAGGGTTGGTTGAAATAGGCACCCCTTCAAAGCGTGAGAGACTTAACAACATTGAGGCAGCATTGGAGCATCCTGGAGAACATCCCCAACATCAGAGTGTCCTCTTTTTGAATTGGTCCAGCCAGAGTAAGTAACTTTGGTAGTGGAAACAGTATGGATCAGTCACCCTTTGAAATAGGATGCTGTCACGCTTGAGTTTGTCTTTCGTTGAAGAGACAAACTTGTCATTTCTGTGTCTTTTGTATGTTAGTATAACTAAAGTTTGCAGCTTATTTGCCGAAATATTCTTTAGTTAATAAAAGTTTTCACCCAGCTTCGCGATCATAAATGAAGCCAGCTCATCCTAAGGAGATGGTGAGTGCGGAAACTAAATATATTAATTGCTCTTTCTATGGTTGTGTGGAGCAACTTCTCGCGCCATCGTTTTTAAGGATATTGTCAGATTGGCGCTAAGTAGAGGCAGAAAGATCTCCGGATATGAGTGCTAAAAGGATGGAGATTTCGGCCACTTGATGCTTGACAAATTTGACAGCTCTTGTGTTAGAATTGAAGTGTCAACTGAAAATTACGGCTACAGATCCAAAGCAATGGAGATTAGAAATTCGTGATTAACTGGAAAACGGTCGTAACAGAGAAAAATAAATAAGAAAGGCACAATTTATAGCAAGGAAAGCACAATATAGACATGTCCAATCCTAAATAAGATTTAAAAGAAACATGTTGCGCGACAGTGAAAGGTTCATTTACCTGATTTTCGGATTGCGTACCGAAATATTTGAATCCACTGTCATCATGATGATTTTTACAAATATTTCGATTTCCAGGTACGGAAATCTTTTTCAATGCCAAACACATCACCCACTAGTTGACAATCAGTACGTCAAGTGGAAATATTAGTTTAAACTGCCTGGCAAATTCTGGCCAGTACTTGATGAGTTCCCAATAAGGACGAAACCGGTCTACTGGATGAATTGCCTTTTCTACACTATATACAATTCTTAGTTTATACTGACATATGTAAGTAATTAATGGGTCAGGTGTTTATATCAAAACCGCAACATTGATTATAGTAATTGTTATCACCACCCGCGCAACCAATGTTCGTTTAATTATATAAATGTTCATTTATACTTGTTGTTAGATATCTCAAACATAACGTTTATTTTAAAAATGCTAAGAAAGTGTATGTTAAATTTGTTTGTGTATATGTCTACATGTATACACTCTTCGCAATGAGATTACAGTGATTTAATGACAATTACTGACAACTCACTAGATAAGCGTACGTCATGCCTGTGTGTATGTGTTCTCGTTTGTTTTGAATTGAGGAGTAATCAGAAGATTAAAATTCAACAAAATAATTTGATAAGTATTCACGAGGAAATCTACAAATATGAACAAATAAAAGAAAGTAATAGAAACCATTTTCCATATGCAAACTTTATAATTCCACGTAGGAGAACCACGCAGTTATATATATATATATATATATATATATATATATATATATATATATATATATATATATATATATATACGTTCATCTATTTTACATATACATTCATAAATTGCATGATTAGGCAGTAATGTAACTCTTGCCTAATTACGAACATATGGTAAACTTTTCCACCGTCATCTAGCTACCGAAATTTTAATTAAGATTTTCATAGCGATAAAAATGCAGTCACCATTAAAAATAAAATGTATCGCAATATTTTATATCTGCTGTTGTATTGCTCATTCGTTTTGATTGGTAAACTAAAATGCTGATCGGTAAATGACGCATGTACAATTAAAGATAGCACTGTTATCCTAACCTACGGTTTGAACTATTTTTATAGGAAATTTTAATATTGTTTTAGATCATATAAAGTTTTTTTGACTATGCCTGACAGTTAAAAAATTGTTCGATAAAGAAAAGTTTTATCCAATATTATATAGGAAAAGGTGGCTCAGTGGTAAAAGCAACAGATTCCGAAGCAGACGTGCCAAGGTTCCAGCTCTGTCCGCGGCAATTTCCGGGAAGTACGTGATGAGTTCACATTAAGGACGAAAACGGTCAACTGGATGAATTGCCTTTTCTACACTATACAATCCTTAGTTTATACTGGCAAATGTATGTACATAATGGGTCAGGTATTTATATCAAGATCGCAACCTTGATTATAGCAAGTATTTAGGCAAACTTTAGCTGATATTGTCCACTTATAAATCATTATTAATTCTTTGTTGATTCGTACCTGTTTCGTTTTAATTTAACAAAAATAGGAAGATAAACGTGTGTGATATTTTAGTAGCCAACCACAGTTTACCTTGCCATTTGACAGTTGCATTGATACTTTTAGTGTGATCTAGTATTGCTGAAATATGACCATTTCACGTATTTCATATTAAAATTGCCATTAAAACATAGTTTAATGGGTTTTTTTATTTTGAGTTTTAACTACAACATCTGTTTAGGAATGCAGTGAATCTCCGGATGTTTTCACATATCATAAGGACATTTTCTCGCCCAAACAGTTCACACAAAACAAACGGTCCTTTAACAGTGGAACAACACGGTTCTGCAAGAATAGCCATGAAAGTGCACCACCGTGAGTTAAATATTGCTAAATTTGCTAATCAATCCGTGTGTTTTTCTTTCACGTCGGTGAGAAAATATTTTTTTGCCTGTAAGACTTAATGAAATTCATAAGACCCTTTCTAAATGCAGAAGGAAGTATTATTACTTTTTCAGATACAAGAACCCTTTCTTTCTCATTATATTCTCTAGTTTCTAGTTCAAGTTCATTTGTAGATACTTAAGAAGAATATGAGAAATAAACGGTTCTTGAATCTGATTTTAAAAAATTTTTCTGCACATAGAAAGGTTACTATGAATATACACATTTGTACGGCGTCAGAGGAACACCTATTCATATATAAACTGAAAGGCCAAACAAAGTAGAAAAATATAAACATGGATGAAGTGTGATTGGTTGTTCCCTCTCTCCATGTTTATATTTTTATACTTTGTTTGGCTTTACAAGGGATATTCATTTGTAGATACTTCAAAAGAATAGGAGAAAGAAACAGTTCTTGTATCTGATAGAATTTCTATTACTTTTTGCATATGGAAAGGGTACTAGTAAAAAAGCTTTATTTTTTTAAAATTTAGTCTTTATGTGCCTAACGTAGACGTCTATGAGCCGGATATTCTGTTCATGACATGCAGTTTTTTTTAAATTAATAAAAGATCTAACCACTCTATTTTATATTACTAAATGTAAATAATTATACTTATTCAAATTTGACGACAATGCCAAGATGACATTTACGTTTTATAACGGCTGAATCACAGACTCTGTGATATAAATTTTGTACAGAAACACGTTCCTTTCATCCTATGAGCGGGTGTAATGAAGATTTAAAACTTATAAATTTGTTTCATATAAAATGTTAAACAGTATTCAAAATATTAGTACGAAGAGTTTAATTATACGAACGAAAGCAAAACATCATCCGTGTAATGCAAATGAAGCTTATGGTAATACCAGTGTACCGTTAAATTGCACTTTTTGACACAATTCCGAACAACTATTTATAGTAATTGCCTCCAATAGGGAGACATTTTCGCACATCATGCCTCAATTAAAATTGAAAAGCGTTGTGTTGGTCTGTCGCATTTTTCGAATTAAAAAATATGTTTAATTATATATGTATGTAGAGCACCTTAGTATTCAAACAACAGTTCCTTGTGTCATGACAAGCGTGAATTCACTCTCTTGCGGCAACTGCTAAAATTAGATTGGCCATTGATAAAAATCTATTTTTAGATACCGTTCGTAATGGAATTTTGTTTTTCACGCTAGGTATGCGTACTTTGGTTGTGGAATTCACCTAAACTAAGTTAATTGCAAGCCTTTATACGCTAATACGACATCCAATCTTCCTTTTGTACGTTTCATTATCTCTGCTACTTTAGTATATTAAGTGAATATTCATCAGTACTTTATCTGGCGTGCAAATATTCGTAATTGGTTTCATCAGGGCACCATGCGTGTGCTTATCTATAAAATGTGTGAGGTTACCGCTAATGATAGGAATATTACACACACATTCTAACTCATACCGAAAGTACTAACGGGAGCGACTCAGCAAAGTCCCCTTTTTCATTCATTTCAGGGTGCAGTAACTTCTTCAAGGCTAATGTTGAAGAGATCATGGTTTCTTGTGAAAGACTGATCTTTGCACTGTGACATCGGTTCTGACCACGATGTAGAGTTTTCTTTTATGAAAACAGTAAAATCATTTTGCTGTATTGAGTTCTAACTGAAGATAATGCACAAAAATTAATAGTCGTTGCCTTGTTTCACACTCTCCGTTTGTTTTATTTTTCTGTTTATTTTGTTTTTCATGTTTATTTGTAGATACATGAGCACATAATAAGAATGAAACTACTCTTGTGTGTCATTAAATGTCTTCTAATTTTTGCAAATAGCAATGGTATTATGCAATTTATTAAAGATCGCAGTCCAAACTATGATAAAGTGTTTTTATTCATACCTGGAATTAAATGCTTTATATATTTGATTCCTCTTCACAAAATATATCATGAAAAGTGAATTATATTTAGTTCAACCGTTTTCATGTATTTTTAATTTGTATTGATAAATAAATCTTGTGTAAAATAATAAATTTATTATGAACCAGGTATATACAAAACATTTAAAGATTCATTCTTTTCACTAGAACTCAACTCGAATTCAAAATATGATAATTTATTTAGTATATTTTTAAAGGAAGCTTGTATTTTGTCTTGAATGGTTGCGCGCAGTGCGAGCTTCAAATGTTGAATCTTTGCGATTAAAGTTCGCGGATTGTCGCTTTGTGCTAATGGTTTTGTAACGATCCGATTGATCCCTATTTCCAAGTAGACATCGAATTCGTCTTCTTGTTGGCTGGGTGCAGATTCTTCCCTTTCTTCCAAAATCTTTAACATCGTTCATACTTATCACTGTCACTGAGGTTCGATCTAATCTTCATTGATTGGATAAACACTGACCTCATATATAACACTTTCCTAATATATCGGCTAATGTGGTTCAACTTTAAACATTGGGGTCGTTATGTTTTCCAATGTTGTTAAGCTGAAACTACCATCAACTTTACCGTTCTAGTCACTTAAAAAACTGCGCCAAATCTTCAACGACCTTAGCACTTTCAAAATATATAATGGATGATTGGTGACGTTGTTGGATAAACACTGCCCTCATGTATAAGACGTTCCTATTACATCGGCTAATGTCGTTCAACGTCAAACACTGTGGTCGTCATGCTTTCCAATTTTAATAAGTTGAAACTACCATCAACTTTACTGTTCTAATCGCATAAGAAACTGCCTATACTCTTGAACCACCTTAGCGCTTTCAAAATGTGACGTTATAGGATGAACAAAATGACATTATGTACGCAAAACTTAGTGATACAGCGTATATGCTAAAATAAACAATAATATAAGTTTAAAATAATGTTTTACTGTGATTTTATTAGTGTCGGAACATACGATCCATCCTTGAAACCGAAAAAACGTGTGGACTGGCAGAGGGACACAATGATGAAGCCGAAAAACCTTCCTTCAGTAACACAACAAAGTACAATTCCTGTTAACACCGATAAGGTAAATTTTCGTTTTAAAATGGTTTTGTTTAAATAAAACTAGACACGATGTTATTGCATCTTCAAAATAAAGCATAGTCAAGGTATTCCTCAACATAAATACATATATTCACGATGTATTCCTCTAGTAGCCGCCAGTTGGAAATATTATCGGCTTCTGTTTGACTTTTTTGTAATTATCTCTTATGTTAAATGATTTAATTCATTATTATCGTCAAAAAGGAGCTTCTTCGCGGAGTATTAGTTATTGTAATTCTTGATTGCTTCATTTTCTCCCTGATACCATTGACATCGTTGGACAGCAATGTCCTTTGGAAATCTATTGTTTTAACTCTGTTTTTTTGGATTTTTGTCAGGGAAGCCTTTTTGATTTTAACCAATTGTAGCCCATTCTTTAAATAACGTTTGCGAGCTTGAAGTCAACATCAATCCCATTTTATTTGACCATCGTCGACAACTAGTTAAATACAATGGGATTGGTGTTTACTTGAAGCTCGCAAACTTAATTTAAAGAACTGTTACCACCACCCGCGCAATCAATGATTGTTTAATTGTATCCCAAGTTAACAATTCATTTGCCTTTTTGTTTTAACTGTTGCGAATCTAGTAAAAAATTAGTTCAAATATGACCAGAAGTATGAAACAAAGAGAGCATGACCCGAACGTTTAATCTCATGTGCACATACGTTTCGTGTTGGTTTAATACACTGTTTTCTTTTGATGATTGTTGAAGAAATTTGCAATTTATTAACTCGTATGGCCGACATAAAGTATATTACACCGCTTCATCTGTTAAGATATGTGACTGGTGTTTACTTTAACTTCGATAATACGATATAAATGCTGTCCATCACATATCGTGCACTAATTTTTTTCTTATTCTATGAAAATATTTTTAGAATTTAATTAAATGTGCTTCTAATTTAATTTATTCAAAGCGTTTCGTTATTATGGTTTTATGAATATATCTCTATAAGTTTAATTTACACCTATTCTGACATATGTATAAAGCTCCAACTGATAATCTCTTAGCAAAATATCTAGTAATTGAGCTTTCTTGACTAGAGTAATTTTTTTCAGTGAATTAAATACATAATGAGCAGATATCTTCCAAATGTCTTACTTAAATTGTGGTTGATATCCTGGTGAGTTGACGAAACATCATCTCTAAATGGTCAGGTACGCATTATCGTGCAAAGGATTGCTCCTACTGATACCATTAATTGGTCACACTTAATTAATTAAAAGGTGTTCTCAATTCCTTTATAAATAAATGCACAATACATCGACAAGCTATTTTTTCTTGCTCGTCGCTTCATAATAGTCGTTCAAAGCTACTATAGTTGTTTAATTACTAGTAGTACTCGAATATTATGGCACATGTATGCTTCATCAAAATTTTTCCAGGTCTCTTTCCCAATCAGATTAATTCTTTCATGTATTAAAACCCAGACGTAGACGTAATTCTCCGTGTCTTGCCAGGTACTTTCAAATTGGTGGAAACATTTTATACTTTTTGTTTCGGAGAAAAAGTATATAAGCAATTGTGTATTAGGTGTTGCGCACCTAGTAACTAATTAGTTCAAATAGGACCAGAAGGTTAAACCAAAGTCAGCAAGAATGGACAGTATAATTGAAGGAAAACTTGTTTCACTTTTTGTCATGCAATAAGATTTCGAATATTATTATCTCAATTGTGTGGTAGGTGCCAAGATCCTAGTAAAAAATTAGTTCAAATATGACCAGAAGGATAATTCAACGACAGCATGAACGAAAGGTATAATCCCATGTGCACATTTGTTTCGCGCTTACTGGCGATTCGTCAGTAGAGTCCGATAATGCGCCTTATACCCGCTATATCTTTGGTCAAAGAATACGCGACAATTGGATGGTACAGTCTCCTACATGAATGTGTATACCAGCAGTAGTGGAGTTAACTTCACATAGTCGTCGACAATAAGAATTCAAAGCCAACTCCCTATATATAATATATGTCTAGCATGTAAAGGTTAACAACACAATGATACATGATACCAACACGATCGTTTCGGATTCAGTATTTGGTGTCAACGCAATGATTGTCGAGTCGGTAGATTTTACTAGCATATTGGTTGTTTAGTCGGTACATGGTACCAACTCTATGGTTGCCGAGTCGGTACATGGTACCAACACTTTGGTTGCCAAGTCGATACATAGTACTAATAAAATAGTTTTCAAGATATGCCAAATTTCACCGAAATTTAAATTTACAACTACTTCTGAACACCTGGTACTCCTGGGAAGTAAATCAATTAGAAAACTCCAGTCTGTTTGTCATTGGATAGCATCAAATTTTGTGCCATTCTGATTGAGTTTCGGGACAAGCCATTTGAAATGCAACTGCCAGCACAAAATTGTCTATGCACTGAGCTTAAAACTTGATTTTACATTTTCTCGAAATTTCCAGTAAAGTAGTTTAGCTAACTCGACCAAATCACACTAGACTATTGTAGAACATCTGTACACAGACAAATTTAAAATCCATTTTCGCTACATGTTGTTAGTTAAGTTATATATTATAAATAAATTCTATTGCGTTTAAGCGCGTCCTGTTTATTACATGTTTTACGTTAACTCGTCACTCTCAGAAAGTCTACCCTTCCAGGTAGTTCCATCCTCACATGAACATACGCACGCAGACACGCATACTTCAACCATGAATATTTGACTTGTATTTTTATATATTTATAAACAAATTAGGATTGTTTAAGTCCAGTCTGCATGCATTTGTGATCTCCTATACATTGTATCTGATTTGAAATTTCACCTGCACAATTTCTATGCACAGTCCATTGACCTATTTCTAATTTCCATAGTCAAAATCAGAACACGGCAGCAGAAAAATATTTCATTATATTTCGCCTAAGTTTATGTCACGCATTTGATGTGAAGTGGAAACTTGAAGCTTTATTTCTTTAATCGTAGTATGAAAAATTGTATTTTGTACATATATTTGCAGCTGAAAACCACATGTGAAGAAAGGAAGCATCAACGCCGCCTGGCATATTTGAAATGCTACTATTAAGCAAAAGTTGTAACTGAACATCTTTAAAACGACACGCCATTGATTAGAAGCTGCATTAGCAGTACAGATTACCCGATATTATTCTATTCTGCGGTGTTTTCTGCTCGATATTTCACGTAATCTCCAATTTAAATTTGTTAAATATAATGAATAATAAAATGAGCATATATACTAACATATTCTTCTATTTTGACTGGTTTCCTACAGGGAGGCCCAATTTAGCAAATACTATATCTCTAATTACTGTGTACTTAATAATTTGTTATTATTAACGAGATATTCGTAATGCTGATGAGTCTACGTATTTTGCCTGCAAAACTACGATAATGATATAATATTAGTTGAACGATTTTCTACCAGGTTGCGTAGTGCGTCGTTACATTTAAATTATCCACGGCTTTCATTATTGCTAAGCAAAAACACATGGTACAATGCTCGCATTAACAGATTTAAGCAAATGTGGTTACCCCGTTGTAAAACAGGTTTATTTATATTTTAATTATTGACTCACTAATGGTTTAAAACAAAGAATCGTCTCAAAAGCTAAGATCTATACATGCATGTGCATGGAGTACAGGAACACTCCCACTCGAACACCATATATATATACATACATTGATTAAATGTTAAATTGGTTTGATACATTTCATCAATGGAAAATTTACCAAAAATAAGCGCGATTTCTCTGAGTACATTATACTTAAATTGTCTAAGTTTGGACTTTTAAAATAAGAATATATTGACTATAAATTTCTATAATTGAGTCGTAATGGATTCTGGTAAAAAGAGATAGGTCGAGAAAGATATTGAATAATATCTTTTCATCTCCTCAATCCTATCGGATTCCAAAAATGGAGCAAGCACTTGTAACAAAATTCAGAGCATGATGGCATATAAATTCGTAAATAATACTAATTCCCTCGTAACAAGGCGTCGCCCAATTCGTAACTTACCTAAGGATGTTTAAGTGCTTTTGAGCAAAAGTGTAACATTCAAGTTACGCTTCCTACGTTTGTTGGCGTCAAAGTAATGGATTTTAAGATGATATATATAAGCACAATATTGAATGAACGTATTGGTACCATATATAATGAAAATAACTTCACAGTTCTGTGCTCGGTTTCTTTAGTGTCGCTGTTTAAAGACGTGTAAATCATCGCATAATTTATATTCAGAATATTGGGCGGAAATTTCAAATTAAATTAACATTATTCATATGTAAAGTTGACATCGAGCGACCATTTATAAAAATAGATAATAAATTATTCAAATCAAGTTTGCGAGCATGCAGTAAACACCAATTACAATGTATTTAAGCATTCGTCGAACGACATAGCAAAACCAAAGTCAGGCACATGTACTGACGCTTTTCAAAATTCCATTATCATCATCAGAGTACGACGGCAAACTGATTAGCGAGGATCAAACCGCAATGCAAATATATGTAAAACAAAATTAAATATACGACACTCAAATATAGCAGTCTCACATACATTGACTGGAAATGTCGTTTGCACAATTTATATGCAGTCACGAAAATTAACTTATTTCATCTTTCGCCATATATATATATATATATATATATATATATATATATATATATATATATATATATATATATATATTGACGAAAGCTGCAATAAATTAATGTTCGTGACTTCATATAAGTTGCAGTATATTTACTTTTGAATAGTGCGTAATTCAAATATTCTTTATTCTGTGCCTGTCCGACATGATTTTCTCTAGCAAGCTTCATTTGACATTTACTTTTTTCAATTCGGTTTTAAAAATTTTGATCCTCATAATATGAACCTTAATAAACGAGTTTCCGTTTTCATTTTTGCATATTGGGATCGTTCAGAAATTCGTAATTTATTAATTCTGTTTTCCGCATCTAATCTATTTCTAGTTTTAATTTTCGGGTGAAGTGCTGCATAAGGAGTACACAGTCCTTTTCCTATTACTTGATTATTTGATTATATATTTAAATGTGCTTAACATGGAGGTTAATCTTAAATTTGAGGAAATTAACAGCTTAGTACAGGGAGTCATAAGTATGAACTTGATAGATATAAAAGAGACTCTTTTAGGTACACTAAGACTGAATCAGAACAGGCGTCTATGGAGCTCTCATCAGCTAATTCGCCTGGAGCCTCTAAAAAATTTAGCGATATCGCCAGTCAAAAAATTATTAGTCTACCACCGTATAATTATTATAAAAAAGGTTGCGATCATGATATAAGCACCTGGCCGATTAATTACTTACATATGTCAGTATAAACTAAGAGTTGTGTAGTGTAGAAAAGGCAATTCATACAGTAGATCCACAGTAGATCCATATTGGGAATTCATCAAGTCCTGGCCAGAATTTGCCGCGGATAGGCCTCGAACTTGGGCACGTCTGCTTCGGAACCTGGTGCTCTAATCACTGTGCCACCCTGCCGCACATTACACTACACACAATTTTCAGTTATATACTAACTAATGTAACCTGGTTAGTCTATTTTTCCTTTAAGTGGAGCTCATATGGCATCCATTTAGACCCAAAGTTCCAAATAACCATCCCAAATCTGTCATCACTGAACAGACACCACACTTCATTGGGAAGTGGTATTGAAATAAACATTTATATAATTAAATGGACATTGGTTGCGCGAGCGGTGATAACAATTATTGTAATCTAGGTTCTGCTCTTGATATAAGCACCTGACCCATTCATTACTTACATATTTCAGTAAAAACTAAGAATCATATAATGTAGAAAAGGCAAATCATCCAGTAGACCGGGTTTGTCATTACTGAGGACTCATCATGTACTGGCCAGAATTTTTCGCGGTTACAGCACCAGATTCCGAAGCAGATGTGCCCAGGTTCGAGTCCTGTCTGCGGCAAATTCTTTCCAATACATATTGAGTTACCAATAAGGACGTAACCGGATACTGGATGAATTGCCTTATCTACACTATACAATTCTTAGCTTATACTGACATACGTTAGAAATAAATGGTTCAGGTGCTTATATCAAAATCAAAACCTTGATAATAACAATTGTTATCTCCGCCCGCGCAACCAATGTTCGTTTACTAACCAAACTTTAAGTACGAAAAAGACAGTTTCTGTTTGAGATGTCCAAATGCAATTTATAGCCTACCATAATGTGAACCCTATGGTGAAATTTTTCTGCCGCATGGACGTCATTGCCAGAGAATTTCAGAATCACATTTGACAATTTTAGAAACAAAACTGTTGAAGGAGATCCGCACAATGCCTTTGAGTTGCTAATGACCGAAATGCAACAGAGATATCATCCGGGAAAGTCAGCAAAAATGTTCGAATTGTTGCACCCAAAGAAGATGAGGCGTCAACTACCATCAGAGTTTTATGAATCCTTTTGTGCGAAAGCTTTTAGACTGAGTATATATCGAGATGTGGTGAATTCTATTTTTATAGCTAAGCTACCAGATAGACTTACAGCAACATTGGAGGTTCTAGAGACTATGAATGTTGATTGGCAAAATAAACTCGGAGGACTGGACGGTGTGTATAGACAGCAGGAACCACAGGTACATACTGTTACAGCAGACTCAGTCAGGGTGCAGCAAGGCAGGGCAGATACAGAAACTATCCTGACTTTACAGGAAAATGTGTGCTATTTAAGTAGAGAATTCTCGAATATGAATCGGAAAATTGATGATATGGAAAAAATTATTTCGCAATTTCAGTGTCAGAATATAGAAATTTTGGGCGTCGAGAGAAAAGGACTAGATTCCGCTTAAGCAGAGATCCCGAAAACGTGTTCGAATTATCCAGCCATAACTTCTTTATTAGAGATTAATTGATTGGTCTGGAGTTTCTCATAGATACCAGTGCAGAATTAAGCATATTTATGTCAAATGTGGTGGAAGTAGATCGCTCAAATTTGATTATCAACTATTGGCCGCCAATGGTAGTCCGATGGGAGTTATGGGGATGAAAGAACCGTCGGTAACTTTGGGACATAAATCTTGTGGAATTTTCTGGTAGCCGATGTCAAGGACCGCATCATTGGGATGGATTTCATGACTCCAGATCCAAAAACTAGGACCATCAGAGAAGGCGTGGGGTGTTAATACACACTGAGTCTGATACTTCAGCGGTTAGAATAGTCCGTTTACACCGACCCATAGTCGAAAATGACTTTGTAGATATCATTGAGATCCACATTGAGGTGTTTCCACATTTTAGTGCCAAGAGAAATGGATTGAAGACAGGAGTAGAGCACCAAATGGATTTTGTGTCTCCATTGCGATGTTCACCCAAGGCCTAATTGTTGGCACAACACAAGCAACAAATCGTTCTAGCAGAATTTCACCAATTGCGCGAAGAGAGAATTTATAAAAGGTCAAATTCCAATTCTGCTTCCCCAATAATGGCGGTTCCCAGATCTGAACCAGAACAATGAAGGATTTGTTGGAATTATCGTCTATTAAAATCAGTGAGTAAGGGTGATTCCTATCCTCTCTCTAACCAGAGTACTCTGCTCCGACACATGATGGGATATGAGGTTTATTCAACTTTAGATCTCCAGAAAGCATAATATCAGATACCGATGGAGGAAATCTCCTTACCACTCACCGCAGTCAGATTTCCAGGAAGGGAATCGCATGAAATTCTTCGAATACCTTTTGAATTGAAGATTGCCCTTCAAGCATTCCAGTTTTTAGCGGAAGAGTTCGACAGAATTGTCCATTTGCTAGGCTGTTAATAAACGACATAATTATTTTCAGTCGATCGCATATTGAACATCGTAATCATTTGGAAACGGTTTTGACCAGCCTGGAACAATATGCATTGGTGGTCAAACCCAATAAGAGAAAAATGGAGTACTTTTCGGTTCGATATCTTGGACGTATACTTTCCAAAGACGGAATTAAACCTTTGGAAGAGAACATCAAAGCTATCAAGGACGTAGCGGAGCCCCGGACCGTGCGCTAGCTGAAATGATTCTTTGGTATGATCAGCTATTATGGAGGATTCATTCCAGGTCTAGCCGAAATTTTAGAATGGCTAATGTAGCAATAGCCAACTTTGAGACCAAGAACGCACCAAGAGTCATACTTAGGGCTGTTAAGTATTCAACAGAAAGTCCTCGCAGAAGGACCCGTTGTAGCAATGTCCACCATGGAGATTGAGAACGCACCAAGAGTCCTATATAGAGCTGCCATTCATTCAACAGAAAGTCATCGAAGAAGCGCCCGTATTATGATGAAGCAGTTAACACAATATCGGAAGCAGACTTCGAGCCGCAGAAGTCATAAATAATAAATATTTGTAAATTTTTTTTACGGAAACGATGCTCTTTCTCCAAGCAGAGTCCTATATAAATGATGAAAAATAAAGCAAGTGTGCGAAGTTTACAGATGACTTCTGATGGATTGGAAACATTGATTAAAGGACTGACTGTAAAAATGAACAATTTGACGCCAGAATTAGGTATAATTAAGTCTCGACTAGATGATACATTAACAATAAATTCTGATGGAATCCGCATAAACAACCCAACTAATATAAGTGGAATGAACAATGGCGACCGCACCCAACAGGGATCAGAAAGAAATATGCCAGTGTTTTCATCCAAATCGACGAGTTTTTTCCGACAGTCATCAGAATTAAAGCCAATGCTTGCACCTTTTGATGTGGAAAGGCCACAGTTGTTTCGAAAAATTTGAAGCATCATTTCGAGAAAATGAATTTGCATCAGAAGCACCTATTGTGCGCGTGGCTATCCAGGAATTAGTTGACCGGACAATAGCAGTTCAATTGGAATTGCCGGTCGATATCACATATGAAGAGAATAAAAGACGAGTGTTAGATCACTTCCGAGCCAGGCCTAAGGAGATGTTTTCAGAATTGTACAGTCTCAAACCATTACTGAGTGAGATGCCCCTGGATACCGTGGCACGCATCAAACGGTGGTTTTCCAAGCTAACTGTCTTACCTGGGTTGCAACTGCATGAGGCCATCATGTTTATGCTGCTGGATCCTATCAGATACGGCATAATTTCCAGCGCCCAGGGAGGCCTAGAAAAAAGACTTCCGGCTCTTCAAAGTTCGGCCATGATGACAAAGCAGCAGTTAAGACTCCACGCGTGGGTCCAATCAGAAGCGACAAATCTTATTGGAATTCTTCACGGTATAAACATCAAGTCCGCAACAGACGGCAACAGGCAGTGGCGTAGAAGCAAAGTTAATATATAAGGACACCAGCTTCGACGAATACATCGTCTACGTGTCAGCAAAACCAGTATAGTGCTCCTAGAGAACCGCCAGGTCAATAAAGAAATACAGTCCACCATCTCACAAATACGGGTATTCGAGATCATGCCAAAAATAGTAATCCTTTGGAGGCTCCGATTGGTAGATCTATCGAAGACCAGCAGAACAACCTAAAACGTGATCCGAATCAATGGCCTTCGCAGAAAAAGTATGTGAAACGTTACCACATTTAAGGATTTTTATTAAAGTAGAATTTTTAAAACTCTTCAACGGACAGCCATTATTATGCAATTGAATACTGGAGCTGATTTCTCGGTATTACCAATGACGTGGCCATTAAACCACGTAAAACCTATAAGAACAAATTTGTGTCAGGCATCGGGCGCATCGTGGGGGCTGCGGTCGATTGGAACAAGAAATTATTAATAAATTATAATACCTACCTTATGTCTTTTGTTGTAGCGAATACTGAAACACCCTTATTGGGACTTGGTTTCATTAGAAAATGGGTTAAGACTAAAGACTATCATAATAAACGTATATGCATATCGAGGCCTAAAAGCATAAATTTGTACCCATAATATGCAGCTGCAGACTAGTTGTCTGCCCGGGTGGTGGAAAACCCTTCAAATCAAATGCAATATATTCCAATTTCTTAATTGCAGCGTATGTCCAGGGCCGACCACTTTAGACTATGGCTAGAACTAAATGAAGGTTACTAACCACCAAAAGTATATGGTGCTCATCCTAAGAAATTAGCAGCAGCGACTTTAACAACCCAAGAAATGATAGAAGCAGACGTTCTTGAACCATCTTCATCTGTTTTCGAGTTACAATGGTTTACGTTACGAAAAAGGATGGTTCGCACCGACCGGTGGCTGTTTTCCGGCAATTAAACTCGGTAACTAAGCCTGACCCGTATCCTATGCCGGCTCTGCGTGATCTGTTCCTACAGCTAGTGGGAGGCAAATGGTTTGCCGTGCTTGATCTTAAACAATGGCGTGCAGCCCGAAGACCGATGGAAGTTAGCGGTACAAGCACCCCAAGGTCATGTTCAATTCACTCGAGTACCATTTGGTCCTAAAAACGCACCGAAAGTGTTCCAAAGAATGATGGAATCTTTCATGTCTGACTTACCTTTTACAACAGCTTAAGTTGACAATGTTATTATATGGGCCACTACTGAACACGAATTACGTATTAGGCTGGAGGAGGTGTTGGTCAAAGCTGGAGAATGGCGATTACATTTTAATCTATAAAAAGTTCAGATAAGTCGGGAAGTGCGGTTCCTGGTTAATCAGTATCAGCGGAGGGATGTATGCCATTAGATTCGAATTTACAGCCTGTCAAGGACTATCCGGTGCCTACCACTAGAAAAAAAATTAGGCCGATTTATTGGTATGGTGAATTTCTATAGACCATATCTCGCACGGATGGCGGTTACGCAACAACCCTAGTCTAAGCTAACTAGGGCTAAGATACCGTTTCGTTGGACGGAGAATGCTCAAGAAGCGTTCAGCCTATGCAAGCAGAAATTAATAGACCCAACTATCTTGACTTTTTCGGTAGGTAATGTCAATTGTTATAAACGCGTCAGATATTGTGATAGGAGCAGTGTTACAATCTGACGCACATTCTACGCAATATATAAGCCGCACACTCACAAAAGCGGAATAAAATTATACCGTAACAAAAAGGGAATTACTTGCTATACAATGGGCACTACGGAAGTTTCGGTATTTTGTCATCGGCGGACACAGACCTTTTTACCGACCACAAAGCACTAGTTCATTGCATATCACTGAGCATTGAGAAGAAACGAGTACACCGAGCCATTGAAGTTTTGGAAGAATACGATGTATCAATTCATCATAGAGCCGGTATCGAGAATGCAGCAGCCGATGCGCTCAGTATTTCTGCAGTACGGGTTTCGCCACTTATCAAAGTCTCTAAAGAACAATGCAAGGATGCCACATTTCAGGAAATAATCAATCAGTTAAAAAAAGAAACAGTAGTGTCCGCATCATATAAAACGTTGAGCCTACAAAACGGCCTATTGCCGCGAAAAGAAGGACGAACAGTTCAATGATTTGAAGGAACTTTTATATTACGAACCTGGATTATTTGAAATTACCTGATCTGCGTTTTGACTAACGCAGCTTTCATTGTTCCATTAATTTTCTTTTCGTAAAATATTTCGACCTACGGTAAAGTAAGTCGAAATATTTTACACAGAGAAAATAACTGGAACAATGAAAGCTGCGTTTGTCAAAACGCAGATCAGGTAAAGTTCAATGATTTGTCCAAGAGTCTAAAAGAACAGAATTTATGGCCTTATGGCATGAAACGTTGGGACATCCCGGAGCCGGGCGACTCATTGAAATCATTGCAGTCACGATTGTTTTGGCCGGGCATGTTCAAAGAAATCCGTAGCTTTTGTCAACGTTGTAGGCGACAAAAAGGAGAAAAACTCATTCTCATTGCTTTCAATGCCACTGCACGGAACGAGTTTTTGCATATCGACCTGATAGCTCCACTGCCACTATCTTGTGGCGGAGGAGCCTGTGTTTTCCATGGTCGATAAGTTAACGAGTTTGTACCACTGAAGAAAATCACAACAGAGAAGATTATAACGTACTTAAAAGAACGATGGATTAGTCGATTTGGTGCACCATAAGTTATTGTTACCAACTAAGGTTCACAGTTCAAGTCAAGAGAATTTAATCAGTGGTGCGAAGACCTTGACATAAAACATTCCCACAAAGCCATTTATCTCCCACAGACCAACGCGACTGTTGAGTGAGCACACTGGACGATTTAATAGGTATTGCGATTTGACAGCTCAGGATCGTGGAGTAAAAATATTACATTTGGTCGAGCGGGCCATGCGATTTACAGTATCAACAGCTACTGGATTCGTTCCAACAACGATGGTCTATGGAGAGTATATTATGTGACGTCAACAAACTATAATCTCATATCCACTATATATTTGGGTAGGAATGTGAGAACGTGTAAACCTACAATGGTACAGCTAACTTCATATAAAGTCATCGACAATGCGACATAAAAGCCAATTAACTATACATAAAAGATATACCATGCCTATAAAGGATACCAACCCTAGGGCTTCTATGTCAGTAGCCGATACCAATATTATGGTTGAAAAATGTTGTATGGTACCAGCAATATGATTGCAATTCAAATACGACTACAAATGTTGACAGAAACAGATCTAACTAACGTCATCAAGAATCTCTGGTAAATGTAACCGTTATAGATTAGAAAGATCTTAGGCTTCGGAAAAATTTGGTATTACTATAGATATTGGGGTATTTATATTCATACCATATTTGATAGGCACATTCTGAACGCAATTGATTGATTCAAGTTCGCCTTCGCTTTCGGTTAACATAAAAGAAATTCGAGTTCATTCAGTTCATTAACAAGCATAGCTATTGACAACCAATCCAGTGTTGAAAGAGGTTCCAGTCTCAACAAGTGACTTAGATAATGCGGCGGAAATGATACATCTTTGCCAGACGCGAGAACCGGCCCCAAAAGACTGCGAATGAGTCACTCGCATGCGAGCAGAAATAGACGGTTCATCATAACATGCTTCAATAAGTCAAAGAATTTTTACCAATGCGCCATAGTTACGCCAAAACTTCCATAAATACTTGCGCATCGCAGATTCAATAACGGCTAAGTAGTGGATAAATTCAATGAGGCGGGCTATTGGTACTGATGGTGAAATTTAAGCCCGCGAGAGTATGTATTCGGTCCATGCATTCTATTCCCAAATGAAACCACGTACAAGTAAGAACAGTTCACTTCTCTCGTTTTTCACGAATCCCTCTGTAGATAACCACGATGGACATCTTTGAATGAGCTTTCAGCAAATTGAATGATATTCTACACTTTCGGATGAGCACCGAAAGGTATGCCTCTACCCACATTGGGCCGGTTTCTCAATGGAAATCGAGGCAATGGAGCCCGAAAAGTCAAACTGAATTTGCATTTACACGAATATGAACATTCCGATGAAGCCATCTGAAGTCTGCGAATCCGTCGCGACATCAAAGCCACTTCATTGTCCAATCTGCAGTTATCAAAATAGGACTATCTTGGCTATAAAGTATGGCAACATCCGCACTTCCTTGTCAGAAAGATCACGCATAATATGTTGTGTGTGTGTGTGTGTGCAACACAGCCCCAGAGTTAATTCTCGTCCTGTGTTTCCGACAGCAATCCAAACGACGCTAGGCATCTCAATAGCCTTTGATAAAATATCCATACAAGCAACCGTTATGGAACTGACGAATTTAAACTTACGCAGAAACACGGGAATTAATCTGTAAGTACCCACCATAAATACAATCCGTCGTTACAATCCCGCCCATCACTGCTGGAGTTCAACGAGATTCGAAACTTGTTTCACTGTTAATTTAGATTGTATTCCGTTTAATAAATAATGCAATAAAACACGATAAAATAATGAAATATGCGGATGAAGGTATACTAGGGTATTCAATCACCCAAAGAAATATAACTAGATCGTTACGGATTATTCAAAGAGACTTATAGAGAAGCAATTGCATACTCAAAAACCTGTCGCATCAAATCAACTCATTAAAATCAATCTTCAGAAAATTTGGTAAGAATGCACTAATCACTGAAGACATTCGATAACTTGGGCAAATTATACCATAAGGAGTAAATCCTACAAATATTGTCTCAAACACATTAACGCCACTGTACTAAATGCTGAGCACCTAATTTAATCAAGGCAACAAAGATAACTGGACTTATTCATTTCAAAACCTGGCAAACTAGGACTTTAAGCATACTTCCTTGGTTATGAATATTTAGTTGTCCTACTCATCAAATCTCGTCCAAACCAACCTTCCACCAATATGGCTTACCAGAACAGCAACAACAAATCAAATAATACAATATTAAGCAACTTAATCTCCATACATTTATGATTCATTCAAGTACCATCACCAAAGATACTAGAATTCGGGATTAAAACATTAAAAATCTATTTCAAAAGTAATCACACCAAATAGCCAAATACCTATTAAACAACGCAACCGACATCCGGACAGTTTTACGTGTTGTACATAAAAATGAATCTAGCTCGAAAATATCACACAAATGCGACTATTAAAAACCCTATATTGAAATTATTTTTATTAATTAACATGTTGGAACAAATACTTGTACCATTTGTTCTCTTAGATGGCTTCCAGTATCATTAACAAACGTGTCAATGTTCATAAAGTCACAATTGGCAAAAGAGCTTCTGGATTTACCATTAAGAATTGAGAGACCAACTACTCCAAAATAATAGGACTCTTCCATATTGCCTACAAGCACAGTATTGAAATCTCTGAAAAGGAAGATTATTGCCTAAACAT
Source organism: Eudiplozoon nipponicum (assembly GCA_029291075.1). Classification (NCBI taxonomy): domain Eukaryota; kingdom Metazoa; phylum Platyhelminthes; class Monogenea; order Mazocraeidea; family Diplozoidae; genus Eudiplozoon; species Eudiplozoon nipponicum. Next base: position 104,492 of record JAQBSW010000980.1, on the reverse strand, counting down.
TCACTATGAATCGGAATGCGGATAAATGTGCGCCTATCCAGTCAAACTTCCTGAAGCCATCAAATTGATTGAGACGACTTTCGAGAAACCACATTGCCAACTAAGCATTTAATCAACAGTTATGAACATAACTGTTAAACTTTTATAGCTCAAACTTCATACACTTTCGAAGTTCTATTCAAACAGATGTACAATAACACAAAACTCAATTTCTAATTCGAATTTGAACTTGTGCTCTTAGAGTAGAAGATAAAGCTTTTTTTATTCTGATTGTTCAATCCGAAAATTTTGGAGACCGCGTAATGTTTAATTAATATTTCCGCAGAGTATCGACTCCCCATATCAAACATATCGCATGTTTAGTGCCGTTTCTCAAACAAGAATAAAAGCTCGAGCCTAGTTTCGACAATGTGACATTCTTTTTTAGAATGTACCCAATATTACACGAGGCCTAGGGCATAAATGTTGTAACTCAATCATGTTACAAACGCATAGTTTAAATGCATTACTCCTTCAAGCCAGCAATATTAAATTCAAATTTGAAATTAGATTAGACACTCCAAATAAGGCAAGTTGCCATTTACTGTGTCCACTTTCGCCAATTATCAATACGCCAATGAGCAGCAGTTTTTCACACACCACCAGCCTTAATTTGATGAAAGTACGTCGAAAGCCCAGGACACTCGCTTATATTGAAATAGAGAACGACTTATTGCTCTTGTTCCAAAACTTGACTAGTGTATCATTCAAACTTTCATCAAAGCACTATGAAAAACGAAATGAGTATCAATCTGAAGCTAAATGAGTCCGTTACGATTTTATTGGTTCGATGAATATTACTTGCAATTAATTTGATAGATTCTCATTATGACTACCTGGAACGGCTGAAGTCACCATTCGAAATTTCTAAACATTATTAGTGCATTCATTTTATATCTAACTTAAATTTTGTAGATATATTCATATGTAACTGTAATGAATTTGATACTATATATATCCATATATAATCATCCAATTTTACATTAGTAGTAATCACTGGCTCATCTATGATCACGGAATTGTAAATTAGCACGTAATCAAATCACTTTTAAAATACATGATATATCCGAATGCTACATCCTGTTACGTTTACTCTACGCATCATACAAGCACCATCGTTGCACAAAGTTTTAACATGAAAGCCGTTGGTGCAAAGAAAACCAATAAGTTGCTGACGACAATAACATGTTAGCATTTTCAAAACGAAACGATCACAAAAAACCAAATTAGTCATATAAAAACAATTAAAATTTGAGTTTTAATTGAATCAACAAACTGTTAATCTTAATCATCCTCATCATCTTCATCATAGCTTTCTTTTTTCTCGGCCGGTTTTTCTGGGTATCCATCTCCAAGACCACTCTAAAAATATAAAAAGTTTAATTTAAAAACAAACAGTCGTTTTCCTCGAAAAACATATTCAGAGGTCAAGTAATCCGGAAAATTCATTTAGATAGCGCATTTAAACATCTCGAATGACAAAAAGAGAAAAAGGTATATAATCTATTCCTTGAAAAGCAACATGTTTCTTTTAAATACACAGATGGGGAAAATTTTCAATATTTTTTTATAAGCCAGATTTAAGCTCATTCAAGTGTACCATTGCTAATGAGGTTACGATGCAGTGATAAAATAGACGATTTAACGCGATTTCAATGACCTAATAAAATGCTGTTAGCAAAAATACAAACTAATTAACAAATCTTATAACAGTTAAATACTGTTTGTTGCGGAACTAATATATGTACAGTATGTATTAGGTGTTGCGAACCTAATAACAAATTAGTTCAGTTGTGACCCGAAGGATAAACCAAAGACAGCATGAACGGAAAGTATAATCCTATGCAAATACGTTTCGTGCTTACCGGCGACTCATCAGTAGGAGCCGGTATTACGCACTTTAACCACTATATATTTGGGCGAGGAATGCGGGAATGTTCCACAAAATTTAACGCGCCAGAGTAGTGCGGCTGAGGCCGCTAATACTGGTGTTGAAAATTAACATCGTCATCATGCACAACCATACAAAATCTAATAGTAACTATTGTTTCACTGCCATATAACTATACGAAACGAAACAAAGAAAACAAGTGCTTATAAAAAACGACAAAAATAATAATGCAAACACAAGTGAGGCAAGCTAAGCCTCCACACAACACTTATGTTCGCGGGCTTTACTGTATCACGTCATAAGGACGAATCCTCGAAGTTAACTGCCCTACTAAAATAAAGTTAGGAGACGATTCTACACAGAGATCTCCACTGAGCAAGACTCGGTGTCATATCGTGCAGTTTCTTACCAAGAAATAGTATGTGCACGTGGGTTCTATCCTGGCAGATGAGTATTATGACGAGCCGAGCTAGGTGGAATTTAGCGCTTTGTTTCGAATATCTCCATAAATTTTACAGAGAAGCAATAATTACTTCTACGGAGGCCTGCAATGCCACATACATAAGTACCTGCATTGTGCAGTGTATCCTGACCCAAATGAAATTCTGCTTTACTCAAGGGCCTCGCCCCTAACCAATAATATGGGACATTCGCTCTCTACTTAGTGAGGAGCTTATTTCGAAGTAAAAAGCGTTCTTGCTTTCGTCTGTGCTGCATTCGGCAGGAGCATATGATAAAATAACCAAAAGGCAACGCCGATAATGGTTTTTTTCAATGTGAAGTAGATGCATATTTATGAGCCGCATAAAGAAAATTAGCTTCTGGAAGGATAATTTTAATAGGGACGAAAATCAACATATGACAAAATAATAAGAGCTGTACTTTATAAGCGGCCTTAGTTAATAGATACAGTAAGATAACAAGAACTAAGAAATGAAATATGAATGATAGTTGATAAAAGAATCACTAATATGCAGGTTCAACGTAAGCCTAATCATAATCGAGCATTGATACTGCATAATGCAATCCTTTCTCATTTGCACCCGAAAGTATTCAATTTCGAATCGAACCTTGATATTCGGCCACTAGTTTCACTAATTAGACAACGCCTTAATTTAATTTCAATTGAATCCATAATAACCCGATTACATCAATGGGTTTCAAAGGAAATTAATTACTTGATCCTTGTTTTGAAAAACGATGGTTTTTTATTCCGGCGTCCAGTTTCAGACTACTCCTTCAAGGGCAAGCTCATCAAAGTTAAAAATTTGACCACTATTAAATCGTAAATTTCTTTTATACGACTGGATATATACTTACTTCCAGAGCTCTTAACCAAAATATGCGGAGTACAAATGAGAACAGTAAATTTGAAATCACTGTTTCGCAAAAAAAGGACCAGGTAACTATAGTTCATTATATGCCTCGTTTCGACTATAGGACGTACAATATCGTATACATAAACAAATCCATATTGAAATCCAGTTTTATCTTACCTTATACATGAATTTATAAGCTTTGCATCTAATTTGAAGGAACTCTCTCTTAATTAGAAAGCTTACTGGTCAGGGTAAGGAATTGTATCAAAATTACACGAATATTGTATTTTGATTTATTTGAGTTTACCTTTCTGCTTAGTTTAAAATCCGATATAATCATGACCCAAAATTCCCCATTCGTTCTATTAGGTTTAACTTAATTTAACCTACGTTATTCGTAAATTTGTTTGTATTATCGTAAGAGTGTACATAATAGCACGGAATAGTTCTTGTAGTCTATTCAATTCAAACTCCATGCTTTTATGCTTGCCACAGGCTCAAAAATTTCATTAATTCCATCAATTACGCCTGGCTTGATAGATTTAAGAATGAAACCAGAGTATATATACTTTCTATAAACATAAATTTCTTTTTTTGGATCCAGAAACGTAAATTCATCTTGATATAAGCAAAAACTCTCCGTATAGACTGAACATTGTATAATGTAGAAAAGGAAATTCATCTAGTACATCGCTTTTGTCCTTATTGTGAACTCTTCATGTACTGTTAACAATTTGCCGCGGACAAAGCTTGAATCTGGACACGTCTGCTTCGGTCTTTGTGAGCCACCCTGGTATTTACATCAAAATTACAACCTTGATTTAAATAATTGATATCACCATACGCGCAGCAAATGATCGTTCAAGTCATTTAATTATTCATTTTTCAAACGTGAATTTTCGTTCGCTCAACTTTGTTTAGGTAATACACGAGGATTGATCTAATTAAGCCATCCCCGAGTGCACGTGTAGTGATAATAATAATTTAAATCAAGACAGAGAGATTGATAAAAAACACAAACAACATTATATTTGTCAGTCTAAACTTAGAAGTCCATAAGTTGGCATAGACAATTGATTTAGTGGCTCGGTTTCATCCTTATCGGGGGCTCATTAAGTATTGTCTAGAATTTGTTGTAGACGAGACATGAAACGATGACTCAAAATAGCCACCTCTAATCTGACATTATAGAAAAGACACAACGCTACCTGAATAAGGAGTATTGAAATTTTTGGTGTGCGACATGGTGGCCTAGTGGATAGATAAATCAGAACCATCGTTCCTTACCTGCTTTAAAACAAAATATTTTTTTAGAAATTCTGTCCTGGAGTAACTAATTTCATATAGCTTGGCCTTTTATGTTAACCTAATCGTTAGTCTAATTCAAATTAACCTTATTTTTATCTGTAAGAAATTGTGACAGACTAACGCCCTTGGCAGTTCTCATTTCTTGATCTCTCATTCTATTCTCTATGCCATCTAACTGAATTATATAAATTTTTATTTTTGAAAGATTCATTGCATAACCCTCTATACATTAAGAACCTTAGCGTGCAAGGTAGAAGGTTGTATAAGACCTATTTTGGTTTTCGCCATAATGCCGAAATTTAAGTATTACTAAATCTCGAACTAATGTATTTAAAACGTCTATGTTAAAGAGACATATTAGCAGCATATAAATGACACGGAAATCTAAACGAAACGTGAGCCACTTGCCTTACTAATGGGTTCACTAGTGAAGCGCCAGAAATTTGGATTATATCACAACAAATTTACTCAGAAAAACATACAGGTACTGTAATTACAGTTAACAATTTTTCTCTTCGAGACACAAATACACATGACGCACGTTTACCTATTGAAGCGGCAGTAATAGTTATGAAATTCAACAATAAGAATAAAGGAAACCATATATACGAAATTTTTATTTGTTGTATTACATGTTCAAATTATTATGATGACCGTACCTGTGAGAAAGACATTCTAAATTAAGTGCCGAAAAATTTGTAAAACAGCTCCCAACTTTCGTCAGAAACAAGTAATCACCAAAAACCAACTGTCCACTACATCCAAAGGAGCAGAAAAACTTTCTAACATCTGAGTGGCTTAAGTCAAAGATTTCCTACCCAAAAAATAATGTAATTTCATTATTTCCTCATTTAAGAGTACATGTCTAGGGGTTCACTAATTTTTGACATGGTCATATACGACGAAAGCTTTCATTTTCTTAACAATCAATACGGCTTCTCGGATGGATGCTTTTCTTCGACCAATTTAGCTGACTGGCATTCCTCAATCTACAAGGGAGACGAATGCATTCCTATTTCGGTGTATTTACAAGTCCAAATATTCCACCTCCTTCGCAGCAAATGAATTCGCATATGTGGTAGTCTACCCAGAAAAAGGTCCTCGCCAATAGTCACTAGAGTTCAGCTTCTAGCCGCCTTGGAGTTCTATAACTTTCGCAGATTCAGGTTGCGGATAATCAGCTCAAGTTTTAAATATACCGATGATGTATAAGTAGTAACCAGCCGCTCGTAGATCTCAAGCATCTAAAATTACTTAGCTGCTATCTTCACAGCAAGTTCACGTTTGGGTAAACGGTTTAAAGATCAAACATGGAAAAAATCGCTTAACGAAACTTGGTTCCAACTCTATTCTTCTTTATCAAACTGTAAATTTTTCTATACCTATTAAGATGCTAGAATAGGTGAAGAATATATGCATCTCATTATCTATGCCAATAAGCTTCCCTATATATCCTAACCAAGTCATGTCAGGACTGTTCAAATGAATCAGTTTTATTTTATTCAAAACAAAAAACCCAATTCCGAGTTTCACCTTATTCAAGGCTCAACCTACTCCTCATATTCTATACCAGCGAATTTTACTGCTGATTACTGCTTACTATTGTCTTAATGTGTCTTAATTGATTTACTTACGATCTTTATTGTATATCAACTAGATCTACTATGACGAAACTTCTCCGCTTGCTGTAATGAGTCTCCTTAACTTCGTATTTTACCACAAGCCAACGATGTTTTTCTAACTTGGCAGCATTGAAGAAGACCAACTAGATGATCGCAAAGGGAATTTGTATCCAAATATTTTCAAGCTTCCCTACTATTTGGTTTTATTCGTCATGGTGAGTATTGTATCAATGTCTGTAAGAAACAACAACGGTTACTCGAATTCAGTCTCTATCCGTACTGGCGCTTCGCAAGAATCAGTACTCCTGTATTCTTCAATCTAACACGTTCTCATATTCAGATCTAGGATGCACAATCTCAACTTTAAGATATGCCTGACATTGTAGTGTTAACTGCCCTGCTAGCCATGGCTCTTGCCTCTTCATTCGCTCAGAAGAAATCTTTTCGTAAAGCTGAACTTGGCAAGATTGGCCTCAAACTCAACCTTGATAAAATCTGATCAATGAAGTCTACTATTGACTATATCAATCATTCGACATATGTTAACCACCACCTAGATATAGAAGTCGAGTATCAAACAAGTACGTATCACATTCTCCAAGACACCGGACATTCTACTACACTTCAGCCGAGTTACGTTGTAGCTCTTTTAATGGGCTCGTTCAATATGCTTCAAGACACAGAATCCTATAATGTGACTTACTCTATTCAAAGCTTATATACTGCATCTCACATTCCACGTCAATGAGTTTCACGTTTAAATCGTCATTTTCTATAGAGTAGATTGCCTCTTGCTTTATACGAGCCAACATTCTTTATCAGAACAATCTAGAGCGCCTACTCCCTTAAAATTTGCTATAATTATGGTTTAGTCGAGATATGGGTAAACTCATTTTACCAATGGTCTCTACGAGCCTTCCGTTGTTGAATTTCTCTTACACGCGCCACCCACATGCCACACGTAATTGTAAGACCTCAATCCAACCCATTCTTATTCCTAATATCTTTAATTAGGTATAACATTTTTCTATGGTCACAAACGCTTTCAACACACTACCTGCGGAGACAGAAGCACTGCTACACGACGAATTTAAGAGGACAATGAATTCCCATTTCTCTAATAAATACCTTATAGACAACACGGACTAGAAGCATTTGCGCCATAGGCACTCGCAATAAACCTGATCGATATTCTGGAGACTTATGGCTCTTTATCCGAAGCTAGTGAATATCGAATACTATTCATAACTCTCTCCGCGAATTCGCTAACCAATGCTTGTTCAAAAGCCTTTTATATTCCATGGTACTTTTTTTCTATTTAGGATGTTTGCTCCCTTGTGTTCGACAATTCGAACTCCACATAAATGATGTACTCATACTTGAATAAAATGAAATTACGAATTGTACTGAGATTCGTAATTCCCTTCATTTTCAACAATCATATACCTCTATTTTTGGTATCTACATGGAGCTCTGCTACAACTAATATGTGGTACTTTTCTAATCACATTGCCAATTTTGCGAATAAACAATTGCTAGACACCATTTTACTCGCTTTTGCATGATCAAACTTTTAATTTGTACTTTTATATTATTAATTTTCGGATTAGATAGTCATTGTTACCAAATAAAAATATTAATATTATAAGAACACCTGGTTGACGACTACCTATTGCTTTATTAGAGTTCTTCGTGCTGAGTATGGTTATCACTGTCATATGATATAATTGGCTAATTTTCTCAACTAAACCAAACGAGAAAAACGAATCAAGTATAGATTCAATTGCATGTTTCAGGACTAAGGTAGCAACACTAATCTCGTTCTCACTTTTCCCAGAGCCCATCCTACGAAGAGTTAAAATATCATGCTTTTGACAGTAATTAAAATATAACTAAAGGTCAACGTCTAACATGTGGATAAAATTGACTATGGGCTAATTTTAGAGCAGAAAACTTGCGGATTATAATGAAAAATGTATAAAACTGACATGTTTTTTACCTCACACTGGCACAACACTCACCTCCTGTAATTTGTTAAATATAGTTCTAAATCTCTTCTTTTCAATATCTTTCGAGCGTTGGACGATATCAGAACAAGACTTTAACTGCGCCGCGGCTGATTTGTTGTTTGGATTTACCGCTAATACGCCTTTAAAATATGGGATTGCTTCCTCGTGATCCTTCAAGGCAACTTTCGCTTGTCCAAGCCTAAACAAAGCCTTTTCGTTGTTATTGTCCTTCTCGAGCACTTTCGTACAGGCATCAATGCACAACAAAGCCTGATTAAGCTTGAGTTGGGCCAACGCTGTATTTAATAAAACAGCGTTTGTGATTGCGTCCAACTTCTTCATTTGATCAACCCCATTTGTAGTTATATATTGCAATTCGCTCGTTAGGTGCTCATAAATCTCAATAGCGATGTGGTATTTTTCGTTCTGAATGTGTCAAAATGCAAAATAAACCTTCATATATTTATTCGCTTTTTCTTTTATTGTCTCAGCATAGGCGATCTGATCTTTAAAATTACTGAATGAGCCTAAGTGTTTTACCTGTGTAATGAAACAGTTACTTACTTTATCCAAGCTTAATATTTTCACTGAATAATGAACCCGAGAGCCAGTGGGTACCTCAGTGGACATAAAACACTTTTCATTCACAGAATTTTCGCCTTCTAACACAATAAACATTTCCTCATTAACCTTTCCAGTTTTCAAGGCTACGTCAATTCCCCTTGGTATTTTAGCAGCTTCATAGTCGCCTATTTCGTAATCAACAATTCGATCATCAAAGTCAACGTCATTAAATTGGCCTTTCAACTGAACTGAGACATGCGAAGCCACAGAAGGAGAAACGAGACCAGTTCCCTCCTTAATTATCGATTTACAAATGGACATGTCTTTGTTCGGACTTATATCAATTCTCTTTATGTCAAAAAGTTCTATTTCAAATTGCATTGTTTTTCCGTCATGATAACCATAATCTGGTTTAACAATAAGTATACACACTTCTCCTATCTGCATTGTTGGAATACATTGGTCCCAAGCGGCAATCACAGATCCTAAAATATGTAACTGATACTTACCGGTGCCAATAGAAAATTCAAATACTTCACCTCGGTCTCTACTGGAATCAAATTTGACGCCATCTTCAGAGCCACCAACGTACGTGCCAACATAGTGAACAACCCCAGTATCACCTTTATAAATAGGACACTTATTAATGCCAATTTTTGTAATCTTCTTAAGAATCCCCCGGTCCGACTTTTCGCTTATATCAGTGAAGTCCACAAACTCTGCGTCATTGGCCTCGTGCATTTTTCTAGACTTTATTTAGAACAATAGAATGTAAAATGTAATTATTAAAAAATATAACAATATAATTTTGATAAGTTTCGAAAAACATTTCCGTAAAATATATTAGAATACAGCAAAAAATGGTAGGTAAATATTAATTTAACTCACCACTAAACCATTTTTATAATTATTTAATTTACTGCTGTGATTGGGCAAGACTCAGATATTTAGCCTTATCGCTAGTATTTTCTGGAATGTAATAGAATAGTCTGTAAACGCCCCGGCTTCAAGTAAATGCCGTACGACGTTACAAACTCGGTTAAGGTGCTCTGAATATAGATTTGTTACTGATAGGAGAGCCCTTAAGAGAGCCTGGTCGTGTTGAGGCCCCTAACCTATTGGTGTTAGTAAGCCCCCTAGATGCCAGTTCGCTAGAAGTCCTAACATTTACAGTAGAGTCTGTTTTGCCTACATTGTTATCTGTGTCAATAAGATTTAAGTCCATTAGGTCCTGCCCTAAATGAAATACATCTTCTAATTTAATATCGGCATTCATGATCAAGAATTATGATACTTAAATTGACACTTACTTGTGGCACTTTGAAGGTGAAAGTTGGAAAGCTATATCTTCAGCAATAATCTGCTTTGATGTGTACGTGACCCACAATAATAAATAAATTACCTGTTCCAAGACTCCTCCTCAGTGTTTTATTATATCAGAACACAAGGCAAGTGTCGAAAGATGTTTATTGTGTAATGTTGTAATCGTTTATTATGGAGAGAAATGTTTAAAAAATGCAGCAAACGAAAATCTACAACCAGCTCGGAAGCACGATACTCAAAAACTGAAAATAGCGCACAATTATAAAAATCAAGTCTTTAAACAAAGAATGTTCTGGAAAATAAAAAGAAAAAATTCTTTTTAAATAAATTGTTACAATCAGCTATGGTGGTTTAAATTTATCATTCAATGGTCATTTTATAAAAGGCGGAGGATTCAACATCCTCTACACACACCACCTTCTCAAAAAAAGAGAGGAACGACTAATAGTAGATGTAATCATCGTTCTTCGGCTGACGTAGTATTCTTCCAGATCGTTTTGTGCATACTGGCGCCTCTGACGTCGTCATCTCGCCCGATATAACATTCGCTGGTTCTTCAATGTCATCTGGTGTCGACAAATAATTTTCATGTTGTGATTCAGTAGAATAAGATTTTGATAAGTTAGGCAACGGTTTTTCAAATTGCTGCATTTCATTATGTGTCTGCAAGATGGGATTGCACACCTCAGATTCGCCCATGGAACGGTTATTCAACGCATCTTTTAATTCGGTCACACCATCAATCCAGATAAACTGGGGAATACAGCGATCCAACGTAACACAATCCTCAATGCCATTTATTTCTATGATGACATTCTTATCAGTCATCCTCTTGACCTTGTATGGTCCTTTGTAAAATGGTGTTGGGCAGTTCTTTCTATTCTCATTAGTAATATAAACATGCGATGCCGATTTTAAATCAGAGGACACATAGCATTTAGTTTTAAGTTTTCTAGTTTTGGTTGGGGCCAAACGACACATCTTGTCTCTAAGTGCTCCTACAAACCAATCTACATAACTAGAAGCCCAATCAAGACTACTTGGAGTTTCAATTAGAAGATCTCCAGGCAACCTTAATGGTTCTCCATAAACTAATTCTGCAATGGAAGTTCCTAATTGTGCCCTATATCTGTTGCGCATGGCGAGTAGTACTATAGGAAGATCGTGTATCCAGCTTGTTCCACTAGTACACCTTAATGCAGCTTTCAGTTCACGATGTAACCTTTCTACCATCCCATTTGCTCGTGGGTTATACGCGCTAGTATGAATTATAGTGATTCCCATGACGTTGAGAGATCTTACGAAAAGCTCTGACATAAATTGACTACCGCGATCACTAGTGACCTTTTCCGGAACACCATAACGCGATATCCAATTATGTAGAAACGCGAACAAAACTTCTTGTGCTGTCATGTCTTTTTAAATCGCCACTTCAAATTGACGACTAAATCTATCTACCATAGTCAGCAAGTATTTGTTTCCGTTTACTTCAGGCATCTCAACAATGTCTATGTGTACGTGTCTGAACCGTCCATTTGGTATTCCAATGTTCTTTATATCGGTCCTGGTATGTCTCCACACCTTACACGTTTGACACTTGGTACAGGCTCTTACCCATACCCGTATATCTTTAGACATATGTGGCCATACGTATCTGTCGTTGATTAATCGTATGGTGGCTTTAATGGATGGATGACCCATGTTATGCAACACTTGGATAATCTTGGCCCGTAACTCCAATGGCACATATGGTCGTGGTTGATTTCTAGATGTTTCGCATAACAACCACTTGCCATTTATGAGCTTACGCACATATCCTGGTCTTTTGGACAATACCAATGTAAAGGGATCCAGTCCTTGCGCTTCTTCGATTTGACTAACGAAATCGTGCATTGATTCTTCTAAACTTTTCAAAGGACCTTGAAATATCGTATCGACATCAGCTTCATTCGGTCGGCTTAGTGCATCTGCAACCACATTCTCTTTACCAGCAATATGAGACACAGTGAAATCAAACTCTGCTAACCGTGTTATTTGGGAATTTACTCTACGAGAGTAATTAAGCCTAGCTGTCTTACCAAGTATGCTGATCAATGGCTTATGATCGATCAATAACTTAAACTTGTGACCATCTAAGTAATGCTCGAAGTGTAACACTGCGGCATACACGGCTAGAAGCTCTTTGCCAAACGTATCATACCGTTTTTCTCGATCAGTAAGCTTACGGCTATAAAACCCAATCGGTTTTACTACGTCCCGATCTCTTTGCTGTAGCACTGCTCCTAATGCAACATCTGATGCATCAGTGATTAGTTCGAAAGGTTTTTCCCAATCTACAGGTGCTAATGTGGTTACGTCACTTAACATATCCTTGGCCTTTTGGAAATTTTCTCGGTCTTCTTGACTCAAGATGATAGGCCAAGACTTCTTGATCGTGCTCTTTTCAAGAGTGAGATGTCTTGTTAACGATCCAAGAATTCCGGCTAGACCTGGAATGAATCGACGATAATAGCTGATCATGCCCAAGAACCTTCGCAACTGGCGTACTGTTCTGGGTTCAGTTACGTCCTTAATGGCTTGGACCTTATCTTCCAAAGGCTTAATTCCGTCTTTGGAAAGTATATGACCAAGGTATTTAACTGAAGAGCAACCAATATTACTCTTATTAGGTTTGACCACCAATCCATATTGTTCCAGCCTGGTCAAAACCGTTTCCAAATGCGTACGATGTTCGTCTCGTGAACTACTAAAAATTATTATGTCATCAATATATACTCTCGCAAATGGACAATTCTGAAGGATTTCTTCAGCCAAACGCTGGAATGTCTGACTGGCGTTTTTCAAACCAAAAGGCATTCGAAGAAATTCATGTGATCCCCCTCCTGGAAATCTGACTGCGGTGAGTGGTATCGAACTTTCTTCCATTGGTACTTGATAGTACACTTTCTGGAGATCTAAAGTTGAATAAACCTCATATCCCATTATATCTCGGAGCAAAGTACTCTGGTTAGGGAGAGGATAAGAATCACCCTTTGTCACTGAGTTTAATAGACGATAATTCCCACAAACCCTCCATTGACCCGGTTCAGGTTTGGGAACTACCACTATTGGGGAAGCAAAATTGGAATTTGACCTTCTACAAATCCCCTCTTCGCGCAATTGATAAAATTCTGACATAGCTACTTGTTGCTTATGTTGTGCCAATGGTTGAGCCTTTGGTGAACAAGGTAACGGAGCTACCAATTCTATCTGGTGTTCTACTCCTATTTTCAAACCTATTCTTTTGGCACTAAAAGGTTGAAACACTGCTAGGTGCTTCTCGATTATATCAGCAAAGTCATGTGCGACTGTTGGACGAGGTAAGAGGACTGTTCTAACTGCCGACACGTTAGACTCATTATTTATTGATGTCCCTACGCCTTCTGTGATAGTCCTAGCCTTGGGGTCTAATGCCAGCTTGAAATGTGTCAAGAAATCCATGCCAATGATATGGTCCTTGACATCGGCTACTAGAAAATTCCATAGGAACGAAGATTTCTGGCCTAATTTTACAGACATTTCTTTCATCCCTTTTACTTCAATTGGACTACCATTCGCGACCCATAGTTGATAATCAAATGTGGGGCAATCTGCTTCCACCACGTCTGACCTAACTATGCTTACCTCCGCACCCGTGTCTATGAGAAATTCTAATCCAGATAATTCATCCTTAATAATGAACTTGTTGCTGGACACTCCGGCAATGTTTTCAAGATCCCCGCTTAGTGAGAATCGGACTCTTTTGCCTTTTATCTGGGTGCTATTTATACTAGTCGCCTCTTTTGCTTTGAGTATGCCTTTTAAAGGCATATCTGGGAGCCTTTGCAATGGAACCCCCCTACGGCTCCTACTAGTGGGGGTTTTTCCCTTTTCCCGGTGACGGATTTCTCTCAACCGGTTTTGTGTTTCCTTTCCATTTGGGTCCACCTAATCGCGGGTAATTATAATTTTCATCTTGGCACTTCGCATTGCGTCCATATTCGCCCTGTGCCTTACCCCATCCGCGTGACCCTTCGAAGCGTTGACGCGAGTGACTCCTTCGGCGTCTAATATACTGGACCTGACTCTGAAGTTGTGCGACTTCACTTCGCAAGCTAGCAACTTCCCCACATAAGAAACGCAAACGTTCTTGTGTGGTCAGGTGGTTTTTGGTATCTGCACTGACTGGCTGCATCGTTACAGAATCTGCCATTACAGCATGTACTTGTGGTTCTTGCTGTTTATACACGCCGTCTAACCCTCTGAGTTTTGTTGGCCAATCTATATTCATTGTGTCAAACACTTCCATTGTTGTTCTGAGCCTAACTGGTAACTCAGCTGTAAAAATGGAGTTGACTACATCATTAGATATATTCAACCTGGAAGCTTTCGTGCAAAGGCGTTCATAAAATTCGGACGGTAACTGACGTCCCATTTTTCTAAGCGTAATAATTCGCACATTTGCGCTGTTCTTCCAGGCTGATATCTCTGTTGAATTTCTGCCATTAATAACTCAAATGCGTTGTACGGCTTTTCTTTCACAGTTCTGTCTCTGAAATTTTCCAAAGCATTTCGGAAATTCTCAGGCAATGCCATCCATGCTGCAACAAATTTCTCCATAGGGTTCACAATACAATAAGCCTCAAATATCATTTGGGCATCTCCTACCAAACTTGATTGTTTCTCTGACTTATACTGTGGTAAACTAAATATACTTGGACTGGCGTGGTCGCCAAATTTTGTTGAGGCCCCTAACCTATTGGTGTTAGTAAGCCCCCTAGATGCCAGTTCGCTAGATGTCCTAATATTCACAGTAGAGTCTGTTTTGTCTACATTGTTATCTGTGTCAATAAGATTTAAGTCCATTAGGTCCTGCCCTAAATGAAATACATCTTCTAATTTAATATCGGCATTCATGATCAAGAATTATGATACTTAAATTGACATTTACTAGTGGCGTTTGGAAGATGAAAGTTGGAAAGCTATATCTTCAGCAATAATCTGCTTTGATGTGTACGTGACCCACAATAATAAATAAAATTACCTGTTCCAAGGCTCCTCCTCAGTGTTATATTATATCAGAACACAAGACAAGTGTTGAAAGATGTTTATTGTATAAAGTTGTAATCGTTTATTATGGAGAGAAATGTTAAAATGCAGCAAACGAAAATCTAAAACCAGCTCGGAAGCACGATACTCAAAAACTGAAAATAGCGCACAATTATAAAAATCAAGTCTTTAAACAAAGAATGTTCTGGAAAATAAAAGGAAAAAATTCTTTTTAAATAAAATTGTTACAATCAGCTATGGTGGTTTAAATTTATCATTCAAGGTCATTTTATAAAAGGCGGAGGATTCAACATCCTCTACAAGTTCTCCTGAATTATTCAGAGTGTGAAGATGTCCTGGATCCTTGGGTGGACTCTGGTTGTTGTTGCTCCCGTTGTAGAGTTATAATCACGATGTGGATAACGTCGTTCAGGTTCTGCAATTAATTGGCTCGTCTCGCTAGTTATACCGCAACACGATGAGTCACGGATATAGCCAATTGTTGGTGAAACTATCAAATCACCAGCGTAGGTATTGACAGCCGACAGAACGTACACGCGTGACGTAAGGTAGAATGCAATTGCCACAACTGGCTTGCATGGTAAATTCCCGTGCTTAAATAGCATGCCATGCCTACTTGCACACTATTGGTTAAACGGCAAGTTTCGCTTTTTTCTCATCGGTGCAACGTAAATAAAATTTAATTTAATTTACGCAATATGTCGGCCATTAATTTGTGTCGTTACAATACTTCCCTCTCTGAAAAAAAGGAAAAAGAATTCCTCTCTGCGATGCTAGATAAGAAATGTATGACAGAGTTCGAACAGAGTTAAGCAAAAATATGATGAACCAAAAATGCTGGGCTTAAACATGCTTGTTGGTTGCTTCAACAATGATATGATGCCAGGTAACCACTAGGAATTGCTACACAAATTGTTAGCTCTAGTGGTCGGTCATACAACGTGAGGCAAAATAGAGCAGTGTAAGATTTGGGAGTCACAGCGTGAAGATTTCGAGGTAAATCGCCTCTGAATTTGCCAGGTTTAAGTTAAAACCTAAGCAGGTTGGATCGTCGTCAATGTTTTTGTATACGACCAAAGGAGCTAGAGTGCTCGACGTTGTGGTCATGACATTTGTAGAGTGGTCTTTGCGCAATTGATGAGGTTGAGATATGCATTGAAAGTGGCCTGTACCATGATATGAAGCTGATCACTAATTAGTGTTGCTACAAGAAAGCGTTAGCTCCAAGTAGCTGGTCATACCAAAATAGACAGTATGATGTCATGTGTGAGAAATACATTATAATGTAAAAATATATACATTAAAATCAAGGGTAACTTCATAAAAATATGTACATGAACATTGCCTCAGAGATGGCATAATACCAAAGAACTGTTCAAAAATGCTACACAGTTGTTAGCTAAGAACAGCTGGTTATGCCACGTGAGACAAATACGAAAAATAACGTAAGGTTAAAAAATTTTGATAGTTAATGTTAATGTTAAAAAAATATCAATTACGCGTTATACAAAGCAGGATATTGAGATTGTGGGCAGACGGAGCCTGAGACGTGTGTTGAAGGTTGAACGCTCTCAGGATCAGGCGGTTCGATAAACGGTTTCAACCTGTCTATGCTTACTGATGTCGGTGGAGCGCCTTGCATAATAATGAAGTATTTTGGTTGTCTGAGCAAAATCGGGTAAGGACCGCGATACTTTGGTTGTAGTGGTGCAACAGCATTGTCGTTGCGAACGAGTACTCTCTTGCAGTTGTGGAGCTGTGAGTGAACGAAGACTGGACGAGGCGTATGTCTCGGCTGCTGTTGAGACATGTTACCGAAATGAAGTCGAAGGCGGGTAGCTTCGTCTTGTGGGTCATCTTGTGCCGGTAGTAGACGTGGGAGCTGACTAGGCAGGCGTAGATCCATACCATACAAGAGATGTGACGCAGATGTTTTAATGGATTCACGATTACGGGAACGCATGGCAAGCAGAACTAAAGGTAGTGCATCGACCCAGTTGCCATTAATGGACGAGGATGCTAAAGCTGCTTTGAGTTACCTATGCATTCTCTCTACCATGCCATTAGCTTGGGGATGGTAGGCAGTCGTCTGGCGTAAGATGCATCCCATGTACCTTTACTGCGGCTGACTCATTTTAGAGGATAAGCCGGCTCCATTGATATCCCGGATTAAACCTCTCCATGCCGGGCGGTTGGCAGCCATTTCGGAACATAAAGAGGGCCAATGACGCTCCCAGTGACGCGGACCATAAACATTACGTAAACCTAGGAGTTCCATGTCCGATTTGATTGTTGCAAGCCATGTCTTCAGTTGCCCACCTCGGCGGCGACGCCAGTTTGCACATTGACCTGGGTTCATCACCTGCCGTACCAGTTCGTCTTCGGGTTTGCGTAGTACGTGCCCGAACCATTGAAGTCGACGATGTTGAATCCAGACGGATAGTTGCATGATGTCCCCGCATTGGTGACGAACAGATGCGTTCGACACCCGGTCCATCCATTTTGTCTTTGTGATGTACCTAAGGCACCATTGGTCGAATACTTCAAGCTTTTTGGAGTCCTCAGAACGTAATGGCCAAGTCTCACAGCCATACAGTAGCACAGGGCGAACAGTAGTCTGGTAGACTCGGATTTTCGTTTGAGGCTGATTTCACTTCTTCTCCAAAGTGAGTTCTTCAATTGTAAGAAAGCAAGTCTGGCACGGTCGATGCGTGTTCGGACTTTATTCTTTGCTTGACCAGTTGGAAGTATTTTTGAGCCAAGGTACGTAAAATCGTCGACTGTTTCGATTGGGCTGTCGTACACCGTGAGCTGCTCATCAGATGAAGATACACCGATGGCGAAGGCTTTCGTTTTGTCGGCATTGATTTCCAGACCAACGGTTGATGAAAACTGGGCCACTTGATCCAAAACGGTTTGCATGCTCCCAAAGCTGTCAACAAGGAGAACAATATCGTCTGCGTAATCAACATCCGTCAGCCATAGGTTATTTGATACTTGAACGCCTCGGAACCCAGTTAGCGCGTTGCTCAGAATCCAGTCAACCGCATAATTGAACAATATGGGTGACAAGGGACATCCTTGTCGAACCCCAGTGTGCAGACTGAATTCATCCGATTCTTCTCCGTAAACACGTACTCTGGCTTTGGTGGCTGCATAGTAGGCCTTGATCAGATTGACGAGTTTTATGGGCATTCCGTCGAGCAGCATGATGTTCCATAGGGAGTCGCGATCAACAGAGTCAAAAGCAGCTCGGAAATCAATAAAACAAGCGACGGTTGGTTGTTGAAATTCGTCGCGATGTTCCAAAACTCGCCGTAATGTAAAGATCTGATCAACACAGCCTTTGCCTGGGCGGAATCCACCCTGATTGGGACGGGTACGGTCATGCCGCTCATTACAGAAGCGTTTCAGTAGAATCGACGCCAACAGCTTGGATGCGGTGTTGAGAAGACTGATACCACGGTAGTTTTCGCACCTTGATCTATCACCCTTTTTTGGGAAACGGTAGCAGGATTGACATTCCGAAGTCTGACGGGCATGCTTCCTGTTCCCAGATAGAAGAGAACAGTCGATGGATTGATGACAGTAGTGTGCCTATACAGGCCTTGTAGATCTCTGCAGGTATTCCATCTTCACCGGGGGATTTCTTGTTCTTCATGCGCTGAATGGTCGTAGCGATCTCAACCTCAGTTGGGGAAGAGCAGTCCACGTCGTAGCTGGGTGTAGATGTTGTAGGTGGTTGCGGTGGGGAGCGGCCACTGTATGGTCGGTTCAATAACTGCGAAAAATGTTCAACCCATCTTGCGATTTTGCCATTGACATCAGAAATCAAGTCTCCTGTTGCGCTGCGTAGAATTGTCTCTGCATTGCGCTTACCGGATGCTTTACGTATAAGACAGAAGAGACCCACGAAATCACCGACGTTTGCAGCCGATTCCATGGCGGAAGCCATTTCATCCCAGTACTGCTTACGGTCAGCCCAAGCAGACCTCGTGGTTTCACGTCTCAGGTGGCGATAATTAGGCGCGTTATTCATCCGGGCATCTCTTGCTTTTTGTGACGCCCGTATCGTGCGTTCAGAGATCCAGTCTTTATGGTGACTTTTGATAGTTCCGAGCGTTTCAAGCGCAGCTTGCTGAGTAGAGAGTTTCAAGTTATTCCATTGATGCTCCACATTGGTTTTATCTACGGCATGAGTTCCACCGTCAGCGGAAGTCAACTTTGCAGTGATTGAGGCAAATAGCGCTGTACAACGGGATGGGTCCGTTAGGATTGCAACATTCAAGCGTCTCGTAGGTTGACAGCGCCATCGGGACTTGAGATGAAGCCTCAATTTGGCACGTACTAGAGTGTGGTCGGAACCTCCTCGGTTGCCAGTTTCAGCACTTCGGTATGACCTGCAATCTTCGACAGAAGACATCCAACGCGACCGTACCAGAATGTAGTCGATCTGATTGGCTGTGTGACCATCGTCTGAATACCAGGTGAGCAAATACTTCCGAGGGTGTTGGAAACGCGTATTGGTAACGCACATATGGTTGACATCTGCAAAGCTGATAAGTCGTGCTCCGTTCTCGCAGCATTCACCTAGACCAAACCTTCCCAGTATGTGTCTGGTGGATGAGTCAGAAGGTCCTGTTCGTGCGTTCCAGTCACCAGCGACAAATAGTATGTCGCCTCTGGAAATTCCGTTGATAGTCTCTTGCAGTTGGTCGTAGAACTCATCTTTCACATCTGAATCAGCTGCGAGGGTTGGTGCGTAGACGGCTACCACTGTGATGTTGAAAGGTTTCCCTCTCAGTCGGACCGTTGCGATCCTCGGTGATACAGGATTCCAAGCCAGCATGGCTCTCTGCGCCGTAGGACCAAGTAGAATGGCTACACCGTGTTGTCCGGACCCGTCAACTGGTCCGCTGTGATGCATGAAGTACGTTGATTCTACCGACGGTACTTTTATCTTCGTTGATCCTGTGCCGGGGAGTCGGACTTCAGACAGGCATGCAACTTCAATCTGGTAGTCATATAAAGATTTAGCCGTGATTGCTTGGCTGCCGATATCAAGCAGTGTTCGAACATTCCAACACCCGAAATAAATAGTTGTTTTCGCGCTGATAAAACCAGATAGCTTTTCACTTGACACCCTAGCCTCTGGGGGAGCACAGAGCTCGTCGCTTGCCGGGGACGCCGTAGCATGAACGGTATTCATAGATTGTGACATTTTCATGGAGTTTTTATGGAGTTTCTTGGGAATTTGGTACAAGTGGTGTCCCCTCACCACTCGGCTTTTTTTTTCGAGGATGCACCTCTAGCCTTTGCACATCCAAGCGCAGTCTGCATAGCAGCAGTAAGTTGTATGGATGCCGGTGGCTGTTGAGAGCTCATTCGCCATTCGGAAGTACGGGGTACTGTCCAGGAGTCCATGTAATCCTGTGGCTGTTGTGGGGAACACACGCCGAGTCATGGTGCCGTCATCGGGCTCATGTGGTATTTTATAGGAGATCCGATTGCCGGTCGGAAATCCACCACGCCCTGGTTTTGAAACGATCAGATGAGAAGCAAGTGCCTCTGTCCGTGATGACCTCATTGGGAACACTATAATGGATATCCACGCAGAGATAAAACCGTTAGTTACTTCGTCTGCAGAAATGGTGCCAAGAGGTAATGCCGCAGGCCACCGTGTAAATCTATCGATCATAGTTAGAAGGTAGCTGAAACCTTGAACCTTTGTCAGATGAACTATGTCGATGTGGACGATGGCTAGGCGAGAAGTAGTTCGAAATTGTTGCAACTTAGAACGAGTGTGTCGTGTGATCTTATTTTTCTGACAAATAGCACACTCGGAGACCCATCGTTTAACATTCTGCCTAAGTCTGTGACCCCAGAAACGATCTGTAAGAAGTCGGACAGTCGCTTGGCTTCCTGGGTGAGAAATTGAGTGAATTGAATCGAAAATGTTTCTCTGAAGGCTGGTCGGCAGAACTGGCTTGTTGGGCTGCGTACCCGTGAAGTAAACAATTGGTAAGCCTTCCCACAGACGGCATATGAACTTGGTTGGGTGACGGGCTATTGATCTTTGAATGTGAATGTCACCGCGTTGTTCAGTTCGCAGGAGAGTTGGCGTTAGTGCAGGTTCACTGAGTGCCACGGAATTGACAGTGAATGGTGACGGCGAAGGTGGTTGTAGAGAGACGTCTGGCCTAGACAGGGCATCTGCAATGAAGTTCTGTTTGCCCTTGACGTGAAAGACGTCAAATTGCCATTCGTTTAGACGAGAAAGCTGTCTTTCCACTCTGGCAGGGTACTTGGCGATAGATGAAGTTGCGTTTCGAAGTGCGCTAACTAGTGGTGCATGATCTGTGAAAACAACAAATCTGCTACTGCCAATGATGCTGATAAAATGGCGCACTGCGTCGTGGATGGCGAGAAGTTCTCGGCCGAAAGTGTCGTACCTCGTTTCTACTGGTTGGAGAGTACGCGAGTAGAAACTGATAGGCTTCCGAACTCCGTCGATCTCTTGTTCCAACGTGGCTCCAATAGCGAATTCAGAAGCATCTGTCGTGAGTAGAAATGGCTTTTCAAAATCTGGATGTGTTATCATTGTGGCATTTTCTAACAAGTTGATGGCAAGTCGAAGTAATTCCTCGTCTTCGGATGGCCAAGCAATGATGGAATTCTTGCTAAGTCCTTTTTGGTTCGCAGGTGCCTTCACAAAGGATAAAGTTGTTTTGAAAGGCCCGGAAGGAACTTGCCATAATAGTTTAGTACTCCCAGGATTTTCTGCAACTCGCTCACAGTCCTTGGTGACTTGATATTCTTGATTGAATTCGTCTTTGACGGCAACGGTTGAATACCTTGGGCCGTGGTACGATGCCCTAAGAAGTCCACTGATGTAGTTGCAATCTGCGTCTTGTCACAGTTGATCTTGAGTCCGTGGTTGGATAAGCGTGAGAGGAGATTTCGTAGATGCTTCGCATGAGATTCTAGATCTGGACTGAATACCATAATGTCATCGAGATATAACAAACAATAAGCAGAGTCGTCGCGAAGTATGTTGTCCATGAATCTTTGAAATGTCTGAGTAGCACACTTAAGTCGAAAAGGCATGTAAAGATATTCGAAAAGGCCAAATGATGTGATGACTGCAGTTTTCTCGATATCCTCTGGTGCTACCGGGATGTGATGGTAGGCTTGTCTGAGGTCAATCACTGAGAAGAAATTGCTGCCGTTGAGTTTTTCAAATAAAGTGTTAATATTTGGAATAGGATATGCATCAGATTTTGTCACTGAATTCAGCTTACGGTAGTCTCCACAGGCTCTGTAGGATCCGTTTGATTTAGAGACTAAATGCAGTGGTGACGCCCATGAACTTTTCGATGGTCTGATGATTCCCTCTTCCAAAAGCCTTGAGAATTCTTCTTGGGCAGCTTTCAGCTTAGCAGGAGCCAGTGGTCGCTTCTTGAGTGCAATAGGTTGTCCTTCTGTGACGATATGATGCATCGTGTTGGAGACTCGTAGCTCTGACTTATTAAGATCGAAAAGCGATTTGTATTTTTGAAGAGCTGCTGATATCTCTGCTGAATGATGCACTGGGGTTGGCTGAATGACCTGTAACTCCAAACGCTCGGAGGCAAGTGTCCAAAAACTTTGTTCAAGTCCGGTGGAGGGGTCGATGATCTTTTGATTGGCAAGATCAACAATGAGCCGAAATTTTAGAAGGAAATCAAGGCCTATTATATTATGTGAGACCTTGGCAATGATGAAGTTGTGGAAAAATTCACGTCGTAGACCTATGTTGAGTGTGCGGTACCGGCAGCCATATGTTGGTATGGGCTCGCCTGTAGCTGTTGCGAGAAGAACGCCCAGCGACATTTCGGCCATTGAATCACCTTTGAGAACTGAGACTGCCGCACCTGTGTCTACGATGAACACTTCGCCAGTTTTTGAAATCAAGAAGGTGCAGAAGCTCGTTGGGCTGTTTGGCCGGATCATGCAAACAAGTATGCTGGTGATTGCGATCGGCGTTGTCCGTTTGGTTCTCTATGTGAAAAATTCGGCGTGGACGAAAAGAGTCTACAGGGATATCGGATTGTAGTTGGCTTCTTCGTTGTGGCGCCGCTGATGCCGTTGATGTGCAGAAAGAACGGTCTTCTACTTCCTGCGCCAGACGTTTCCCGATACTGATGCACCCTTGTGCCTGCGGTCACTTGTCCTTTCCGTCAGCTGTGGAAATTGGCACTCATTCGGAAATTCTTCGGAACAACAAAGACAGACTTGGCATGAATAAAAAAACTTCTGGTGGTTATAACACCAGTTCTTTTGGGCATATTTATTAAAGGATTGCGGAGATCTCGATCGCCGCCTAACGTTATAATTGGGCTTAGGAAAGAATTTGGGTCGAGCATTCACTTGATTTAGCTCGGATTTGATAATGGCCAATCCTTGTAGAACTTTAGCCATGTTTGCCACTGTCCTCTCTAAAGAGGAGAATCTATCATCTTCCGGGGGTTAAGAAAATGATGATGGATTCAATTTTCGTTCCAAAACCCTATATTCTAACTCACATCTCTCAGATAAGTCATTTATAGAGAGAGTGTTGGGGAGCTGTCTGGCAAAGAGTTTAAATAATTACAGTTAAATACTGTTTCTTGCGAAGAACTAATATATAAGCAAGTATGTAGTAGGTTTTGCGAACCTAGTAACAAATTAGTTCAGTTGTGACCAGAAGGACAAATCAAAGGCAGCATGAACGGAAAGTATAATCTCATGCACATTCGTTTCGTGCTTACTGGCGACTCATCAGTAGGAGCCGGTATTACACCCTTTAACCACTATATATTTGGTAGAAGAATGTGGAATAGTAGGACGATACAATTTCCTATACGAATATGTAAACCTGTAATATTGAAGCTAACATAATTTAATGTCAACGACAATGCGACTTCAATGCTAACTCACACTATATTGTTGGGGAATTTTGCGGGTTTGTTTTCTAGTTCGTGAATTTTAAACCCGTCCTCCATATCAAGGGTGGCTATTATTACTACCCGTGCGCCTAAACAGTCTCTGATCTTTCCGGATGGTTGATGTGAAAAGGCAAAACATCTGGTCATACATATATTAGATATAATGTTGCAAATAGCAATATAATTCACCTTTAGTCCAAATTGAATATATGTTAGTCAGCTGTAAAAATAGATTTTTATGCAAAAATAGGTCATAAACACTATTCACAGTTAAACTAAATTGTCCGTCTTCTAGACGGCAAGAATTAAAATGATCTATGTTTGTAAAGTAACAGTTTTCGCACACAAGCAGTTATTCTTACACAAATGTCTGGATCATAATTGGAATAGTCAAATGATTGAAAATACATGATAATATGAACATAGTAAAATGATTTATGTTTATAAAGAAAATTGTTTTACACACAAGTGGTTATTATTACACAAATGTCGGGATTGTAATGAGTAGTCAAACGATTGAAGATACATGATAATATGAGCCTAGTAAAATTATTTATGTTTATAAAGAAAATTGTTTTGTGTAATCCGTTTAAAGACTTTTATGACAAAAACTCAAAGAATACATGATGATGTTAATGGAGTTAACATTAAAAGTTATCACTAAAATTGAACATTGGAAAACGTTTAAAGATTTAAATGACAAACAACTCACAAATGTTTAATTCCTGGCTTTCTATAGTAAACAATCAATCATTTACATAGTAACGAATAATCAAATTAAGCGAGATAAATTCACTGACACAATAGTCCACCGCGTGATCCTCTCGGATCGCGCGCGGTTCTATCTATTTTATAAAAACCCTATTAATTACAAATAAAATTGCAGTTCAAGAAATATCGATTAAAACTGCTTGACTAAAAGAGATTTTTCCTAAAATCATAGCTAAGAGAAATATTGTTTTAGGACAGAGTTAAAATATTTGACCTTAAAGAGCACAGCGTTTGTAAAAATTGACCTTCGTTGGGTTGTAACACGGAACCGCGTGTTACATACACCCCCCCGACAATGAAAATTAATACACAATGAAGGGGGCTAACCTTTCAGGAAGTGTTATTGCTCTGACTGATTTTGGCTGTCAACACTGATACTGGTTACTCTATCTCTAGCGTTCTTGGACGGATGCTTAGGTCGAAGGGTTCGAGAAAGTCACGTCCAATGATGTTTCATGTCGTGTTGGCGATGTTGAACGGATATTTGAAACATCATTTCGAGTTGGAGAACGAGATTTTGTGTATTCGTACCCCAAACGTCGCTATGTTGGAGCCATTGGCGCAGGTCAGACTGCTAGTGTCGACTGGGTGGGTGGGTTCGAGATAATTGTGGCGTAGTGTGCTTACATCTGATCCAGTGTCTATGACAATTCATTCGCCAGAGATTGCGTCACGGATGAGAAAGCATGTTGATAGTGGCAACCGACGATGAGATTAGTTGCTGGCATTTGGGCGTTTGAAGCATGACTTAATTGGAGCCGTCGCTGTAAAGACAATAGTTTGATTGCGCTCTACCGCGAAGGCAACGTGCTTCAAGCCATCAGACGTAGAGCGGCCAACAATTTGGGGTGCTCAGCCTCTGCTGCCGCCGAGGGGGCTGACCCCAACAGTCTTCCGAACCTTCCATGAGCGTATTCACCTGAGTTGTTGAGGGTGACCACGCCCATTTGAATGTCGCGTCTGTGCGCGGGTATGTGCAGCCGTTTCCGAGGCAATAACGTGTGTAGTGGCCTTCATTGAAAGTGCTTGAATTACTTAACTCTAGATGTTTGTTAATTCTTTGCTGGCTGTAAGTTCGACGAACCGGGGCACCATAATGTTGGGGACTTTTGCGGGTTTGTTTTCTAGTTCGTGAATTTTAAACCCGTCCTCCATATCAAGGGTGGCTATTATTACTACCCGTGCGCCTAAACAGTCTCTGATCTTTCCGGATGGTTGATGTGAAAAGGCAAAAAATCTGGTCATACATATATTAGATATAATGTTGCAAATAGCAATATAATTCACCTTTAGTCCAAATTGAATATATGTTAGTCAGCTTTAAAAATAGATTTTTATGCAAAAATAGGTCTTAAACACTATTCACATTTAAACTAAATTGTCCGTCTTCTAGACGGCAAGAATTAAACTGATTTATGTTTGTAAAGTAACATGTTTCGCACACAAGCAGTTATTCTTACACAAATGTCTGGATCGTAATTGGAATAGTCAAATTATTGAAAATACATGATAATATGAACATAGTAAAATGATTTATGTTTATAAAGAAAAATGTTTTACACACAAGTGGTTATTATTAAACAAATGTCTGGATTGTAATGAGTAGTCAAACGATTGAAGATACATGATAATATGAGCCTAGTAAAATTATTTATGTTTATAAAGAAAAGTGTTTTGTGTAATCCATTTAAAGACTTTTATGACAAAAACTCAAAGAATACATGATGATGTTAATGGAGTTAACATTGAAAGTTATCACTAAAATTGAACATTGGAAAAGGTTTAAAGATTTAAATGACAAACAACTCACAAATGTTTAATTCTTGGCTTTCTATAGTAAACAATCAATCCTTTTCATAGTAACGAATAATCCAATTAAGCGAGATAAATTCACTGACACAATAGTCCACAGCGTGATCCTCTCGGATCGCGCGCGGTTCTGTCTCTTTTATAAAAACACTATTAATTACTGTAAACGCCCCGGCTTCAAGTAAATGCCGTACGACGTTACAAACTCGGTTAAGGTGCTCTGAATAGAGATATGTTATTGATAGGGGGCCCTTAAGAGGGCCTGGTAATGCGTTCTCCTGAATTTATCAGAGTGTGAAGATTTTCTAGAGCCTTGGGTGGACTCTGGTTGAGTTGTCGCTCCCGTGGTTGAGCTGTGATCGCGTTGTGGATGGTATCCTGCAGGTCCTGCACTCAATTGGCTCGTCTCTCCGGTATCCCGCAACAGGATGAGTAGGTATTGACAGCCGACAGAGCGCACACGTATTGACAACTGACAGAACGCACACGCGTGAAGCAGGTAGAAGGCAAATGCCACAACTGACTTGCATGGTAAATTACCGTGCTTAAATAGCATACAATATGTGTACTTGCATACTATTGGTTAAACGTGGTTAAACGTGGTTAAACGGCAATTTGCTTTTTTCTCATTGGTGCAACGTAAATAGATTTGAATTTTATTTACGCAATATGTCACCGATTGATTTGTGTCGTTACAACACTTTCCTCTCTGAAAAAAAGAAAAAATATTCCTCTCTGCGAGGCTAGATAAGAAATGCATGACAGAGTTCGAACCAAGTTAAGGAAAATATGATGAACCATAAGTGCTGGGCTTAAATATGCTTGTTGGTTGCTTCAACAATGATATGATGCCAGGTAACCACTAGGAATTGCTACACAAATTGTTAGCTCTAGTGGACGGTCATAGCACGTGAGGCAAAATAGAGCAGTGTAAGTTTTGGAGCCGCAGCGTGAAGATTTCGAGGTAAATCGCCTCTGAATTTGCCAGGTTTAAGTTAAAAAACCTAAGCAGGTTGGATCGTTGTCAGTGTTTGTATACGACCAAAGGAGCTAAAGTGCTCGACGTTGTGGTCATGGCATTTGTAGTGGTCTTTGTGAAATGGATAAAGTTGAGATATGCATTGAAATTGGCCTGTACCATGATATGAAGCTGATCACTACTTAGTGTTGCTACACGAAAACGTTAGCAACTAAGTAGCTGGTCATACCAAAATAGGCAGTGTAATGTCATGTGTGAGAAGTACATTATAATGTGAAATATATATACATTAAAATCAAAAGGTAATTGCATAAAAAAATGTATACGAACATTGCCTCAGAGGTGGCATAATACCAAAGAACTGTTCAAAATGCTACACAATTGTTAGCTAAGAACAGGTGGTTATGCCACGTGAGACAAATACTAAAAATTAACGTAAAGTTTAAAAAAATTTTATAGTTAAATGTTAATGTTTAAAAAAAATTAATTACGCGTTATACAAAGCAGGTTGAG
This sequence comes from Eudiplozoon nipponicum, assembly GCA_029291075.1. Classification (NCBI taxonomy): domain Eukaryota; kingdom Metazoa; phylum Platyhelminthes; class Monogenea; order Mazocraeidea; family Diplozoidae; genus Eudiplozoon; species Eudiplozoon nipponicum. Next base: position 76,291 of record JAQBSW010000980.1, on the reverse strand, counting down.
ATTGTGGGCAGACGGAGCCTGAGACGTGTGTAGAAGGTTGAACGCTCACAGGATCAGGTGGTTCGATAAACTGGTTTAACCTGTCTATGCTTACTGATGTCGGTGTAGCGCCTTGCATAATGATGAAGTATTTTGGCTGTCTTAGTAAAATCGGGTAAGGACCGCGATACTTTGGTTGTAGTGGTGCAACAGCATTATTGTTGCGAACGAGTACTCTCTTGCAGCTGTGGAGCTGTGGGTGAACGAAGACTGGACGAGGCGTGTGTCTCGGCTGCTGTTCGGACATGTTACCGAAATGAAGTCGAAGGCGGGTAGCTTCGTTTTGTGGGTCATCTTGTGCCGGTAGTAGACGTAGGAGCTGACTAGGCAGGCGTAGATCCATGCCATACAAGAGTTGTGACGCAGACGTTTTAATGGATTCTCGAGTACGAGAACGCATGGCCAGCAGAACTAAAGGTAGTGCATCGACCCAGTTGCCATTAACGGATGAGGATACTAAAGCTGCTTTGAGTTCCCTATGCATTCTCTCTACCATGCCATTAGCTTGGGGATGGTAGGCAGTCGTCTGGCGTAAGATGCATCCCATGTACCGCAAGGTGGTTTTGAAACGATCAGATGAGAAACAAGTGCCTCTGTCCGTGATGACCTCATTGGGAACACCGTAATTGGATATCCATGCAGAGATAAAACCGTTAGTTACTTCGTCTGCAGAAATGGTGCCAAGAGGTAATGCCGCAGGCCACCGTGTAAATCTATCGATCATAGTTAGAAGGTAGCTGAAACCTTGAACCTTTGTCAGATGAACTATGTCGATGTGGACGATGGCTAGGCGAGAAGTAGACCGAAAATGTTGCAACTTAGAACGAGTGTGTCGTGTGATCTTGTTTTTCTGACAAATTGCACACTCTGAGACCCATCGTTTAACATTCTGCCTAAGTCTGTGACCCCAGAAACGATCTGTAAGAAGTCGGACAGTCGCTTGGCTTCCTGGGTGAGAAATTGAGTGAATTGAATCGAAAACCTTCCTCTGAAGGCTGGTCGGCAGAACTGGCTTGTTGGGCTGCGTACCCGTGAAGTAAACAATTGGAAAGCCTTCCCACAGACGGCATATGAACTTGGTTTGGTGACGGGCTATTGATCTTTGAATGTGAATGTCACCGCGTTTTTCAGTTCGCAGGAGAGTTGGCGTTAGTGCAGGTTCACTGAGTGCCACGGAGTTGACAGTGAATGGTGACGGCGAAGGTGGTTGTAGAGACGTCTGGCCTAGACAGGGCATCTGCAATGAAGTTCTGTTTGCCCTTCACGTGAAAGACGTCAAATTGCCATTCGCTTAGACGAGAAAGCTGTCTTTCCACTCTGGCAGGGTACTTGGCGATAGATGAAGTTGCGTTTCGAAGTGCGCTAACTAGTGGTGCATGATCTGTGAACACAACAAATCTGCTACTGCCAATGATGCTGATAAAATGGCGCACTGCGTCGTGGATGGCGAGAAGTTCTCGGCCGAAAGTGTCGTACCTCGTTTCTACTGGTTGAAGAGTACGAGAGTAGAAACTGATAGACTTTCGAACTCCGTCGATCTCTTGTTCCAAAGTGGCTCCAATAGCGAATTCAGAAGCATCTGTCGTGAGTAGAAATGGCTTTTCGAAATCTGGATGCGTTAGCATTGTGGCATTTGCTAACGAGTTGATGGCAAGTCGAAGTAATTCCTCGTCTTCGGATGACCAAGCAATGATGGAATTCTTGCTCAGTCCTTTTCGGTTCCGCAGGTGCCTGCACAAAGGATAAAGTTGTTTTGAAAGGCCTGGAAGAAACTTGCGATAATAGTTTAGTACTCCCAGGATTTTCTGCAAATCGCTCAAAGTCTTTGGTGACTTGATATTCTTGATTGAATTCGTCTTTGACGGCAACGGTTGAATACCTTGGGCCGTGATACGATGCCCTAAGAAGTCGACGGATGAAGTTGCAATCTGCGTCTTGTCACAGTTGATCTTGAGTCCGTGGTTGGATAAGCGTGAAAGGACATTTCGTAGATGTTTCGCATGAGATTCTAGATCTGGACTGAATACCATAATGTCATCGAGATATGACATACAATAAGCAGAGTCGTCGCGAAGTATGTTGTCTATGAATCTTTGAAATGTCTGAGTAGCACACTTAAGTCCAAAAGGCATGTAAAGATATTCAAAAAGGCCAAATGGAGTGATGACTGCAGTTTTCTCGATATCCTCTGGTGCTACCGGTATGTGATGGTACGCTTGTCTGAGGTCAATCACTGAGAAGAAATTGCTGCCGTTGAGTTTTTCAAGTAACGTGTTGATATTTGGAATAGGATATGCATCAGATTTTGTCACTGAATTTAGCTTACGGTAGTCTCCACAGGCTCTGTACGATCCGTTTGATTTTGAGACTAAGTGCAGTGGTGACGCCCATGAACTTTTCGATGGTCTGATGATTCCCTCTTCCAAAAGCCTTGAGAATTCTTCTTGGGCAGCTTTCAGCTTAGCAGGAGCCAGTGGTCGCTTCTTTAGTGCAATAGGTTGTCCTTCTGTGACGATATGATGCATCGTGTTGGAGACTCGCAGATCGGATTTGTTAAGATCAAAAAGCGATTTGTATTTTCGAAGAGCTGCTGATATCTCTGCTGAATGATGCACTGGGGTTGGCTGAATGACCTGTAACTCCAAACGCTCGGAGGCAAGTGTCCAAAAGCTTTGTTCAAGTCCGGTGGAAGGGTCGATGATCTTTTGATTGGCAAGATCAACAATGAGCCGAAATTTTAGAAGGAAATCAAGGCCTATTATATTATGTGAGACCTTGGCAATGATGAAGTTGTGGGAAAATTCACGTCGTAGACCTATGTTGAGTGTGCGGTATTGGCAGCCATAAGTTGGTATGGGCTCGCCTGTAGCTGTTGCGAGAAGAACGCCTAGCGACATCTCGGCCATTGAATCACCTTTGAGAACTGAGACTGCCGCACCTGTGTCTACGATGTACTCTTCGCCAGTTTTGAAATCAAGAAGGTGCAGAAGTTCGTTTGGCTGTTTGGCCGGGTCATGCAAACAAGTAGGCTGGTGATTGCAACCGGCATTGTCTATTCGGTTCTCTATGTGAAAAATTCGTCGTGGACGAAAAGAGTCGACAGGGATGTCGGATTGTAGTTGGCTTCTTCCCTGTCGCGCCGTTGATGCTGTTGATGTGCAGAAAGTACGGTCTTCTACTTCCTGCGCCAGACGTTTCCCGATGCTGATGCACCCTTGTGCCTGCGGTCTGTTGTCCTTTCCGTCAGCTGTGGAAATTGGCACTCATTCGGAAATTCTTCGGAACGACAAAGACAAACTTGGCAAGCATAAAAAACTTCTGGTGGTTATAACACCAGTTCTTTGGAGCATATTTATTAAATGATTGCGGAGATCTCGATCGCCGCCTACCATTATAATTTGACTTGGAAACGAATTTTGGTCGAGCATTCACATGATTTATCTCCGATTTGGTAATGGCCAATCCTTCTAGAACTTTGGCCATGTTCGCCACTGTTCTCTCTAAGGAGGAGATTCTATCATCTTGCGGAGGTGAAGAAAAGGATAATGGATTCACTTTGGGTTCCAAAACCCTATATTCTAACTCACATCTCTCAGATAAGTCATCTATAGAGAGAGTGTTGGGGAGCTGTCTGGCAAAGAGTTTTAATGTTTGGGGAAGATTGTTAATAAAAACAACCTTAGCCTCATGGTCAGAAATGTTGGTTTTATACCAACGTTTCCGTAATTCCCTCAGTATTTCTATGGGGCCAAGATTTGGCATATCTAACTGCGCATATTTGTTTATTATCTGCTCAGTTTCAGTGGGTCCAAGCAAGGATTCTACCTCGTTTTGTAGGCCCAAAATGGGATTAGGTAGCTTCCTAATGGCCTCAAGCTTAGGATAAATCCGTCGCTGCAATTCAGAAGGTAGTTTAGCAAAAACCTTTGACAGTTTTTGATGACTGTCATAATCAGGAAACGGGGAGAAAGCGGAGTCTACGCGCATAAAGAATAACTCACTATCTCCATCCCAAACAGGAACATCAATATCTAAAATTGGACCTGACATTTTAACAATCTTACGGGATCTTAAAAGCATAAATTTATAAGCAATATGAAAATGTATATATAAATGTATAAATATATAACGAAACGCTTACCCACAAACAGCTTCCACTGTTGCTTGATATTGTCCAGTACAAAAGGAAAAAACGAACAGAGGCCCCGATGGCCTTTGATGACAATGTATTATTATTTCAACACAGAACAGCGTCACTCCTTCCAAAAATTGAAATTGTCCCGTAGGGAAGACGAACAGAGGCCCCGTTGGCCTTTAGTGCCAATGAATTATTATTTTCAACAGCAAGAATAACACACTGCTTCCAAAATTTGAAATTTTCCTTTAGGGAAGACGAACAGAGGCCTCGTTAGCCTTTGAATGCTCACACCACAAATTCACGAATATATACCCAACAAAATTTTAGAAAAGCCAGGATCAATCTATTATTATATCCTCCAATACACACCACGAATATATATATATATATACCCAAAAAAATTCAACAGATGACCACGATTTATCCCAAATAAATGAAAAAGGAAGTCAATTTTATTTATACCAAAAAAATCAGAACAATAATCACTATCCTGGCGCGGTCGCCAATTTTGTAAACGCCCCGGCTTCAAGTAAATGCCGTACGACGTTACAAACTCGGTTAAGGTGCTCTGAATAGAGATTAGTTGCTGATATGGGGGCCCTTAAGAGGGCCAGGTAATACGTTCACTTGAAGTCTTCCGAAGTGAAGATGTCCTAGAGCCTTGGGTGGACTCTGGTTGAGCTGTGGCTCCCGTGGTTGAGCTGTGATCGCGTTGTGTATGGTGTCATGCAGGTCCTGCACTCAATTGGCTCGTCTCTCTGGTATCTCGCATCAAGACGAGTAGGGATTGACAACCGGTAAAGTGCAATATGCGCTGACAGCCGATCAAGCAAATACGCGAAGGCAGGTAGAATGCAAATGTCACAACTGACTTGCATGGTAAATTACCGTGCTTAAATAGCATGCAATGTGTGCTTGCATGCTATTGGTTAAACGTCGTTTAACGTGGTTAAACGGCAATTTGCTTTTTTCTCATTGGTGCAACGTAAATAAATTTGAATTTAATTTACGCAATATGTCGGCGATTGATTTGTGTCGTTACACACTATTAATTACAAATAAAATTGCAGTTAAAGAAATATCGATTAAAACTGCTTGAGACTAACAGAGATTGTTTCTAAAATCACAGTTAAGAGAAATATTGTTTAAGGACATAGTTAGAATATTTGACCTTAAAGAGCACAGCGTTTGTAAAAATTGACCTTCGTTGGGTTGTAACACGGAACCGCGTGTTACATACACCCCCCCGACAATGAAAATTAATACACAATGAAGGGGGCTAACCTTACAGGAAGTGTTATTGCTCTGACTGATTTTGGCTGTCAACACTGATACTGGTTACTCTATCTCTAGCGTTCTTGGACGGATGCTTAGGTCGAAGGGTTCGAGAAAGTCACGTCCAATGATGTTTCATGTCGTGTTGGCGATGATGAACGGATATTTGAAACATCATTTTGAGTTGGAGAACGAGATTGTGTGTACTCGTACCCCAAACGTCGCTATGTTGGAGCCATTGGCGCAGGTAAGACTGCTGGCGTCGACTGGGTAGGTAAGTTAGAATTAATTGTGGCGGAGTAAACTGACATCTGATCCGGTGTCTATGAATTCCATTCGCCAGAGATTGCGTCACGGATGTAGCATGTTGATGGTGGCAACCGACGATGAGATTGGTTGCTGGCATATGGACGTTTGAAGCATGACTTAATTGGAGCCGTCGCTGTAGAGACAATAGTTTGATGCGCTCTACCGCAGAAGGCAACGTGCTCGAAACCATCAGACGTGAGCAGCCAACAATTTGGGGTGCTCAGCCTCTGCTGCCGCCGAGGGGCTGAACCCACCAGTCTTCCGAACCTTCCATGAGCGTATTCACCTGAGTTGTTGAGGGTGGACCACGCCCATTTGAATGTCGCGTCTGTGCGCGGGTATGTGCAACCGTTTCGAGGCAATAACGTGTGTAGTGGCCTTCATTGAAGGTTGCTTGAATTACCTAACTCTAGATGTTTGTTAATTCTTTGCTAGCTGTAAGTTCGACGAACCGGAGCACCATAATGTTGAAAGGGTCTTTTGCGGGTTGCTTTCTTGTTCGTGATTTTTATACCCATCCCACATATCAAGGGTGGCTATTATTACTACCCGTGCGCCTAATCAGTCTCTGATCTTTTTCGGATGGTTGATGTGAAAAGGAAAAACATCTGGTCATACATATATTAGATAGAATGTTGCAAATAGCAATATAATTCACCGTTAGTCCAAACTGAATATATGTTAGTCAGCTGTAAAAATATATTTTTATGCAAAAATAGGTCTTCAACACTATTCACAGTTAAACTAAAATTGTCCGTCTTTTAGATGGCAAGAATTAAAATGATTCATGTTTGTAAAGTAACATGTTTCGCACACAAGCAGTTATTCTTACACAAATGTCTGGATCGTAATTGGAATAGTCAAATGATTGAAAATACATGATAATTTGAACATAGTTAAATGATTTATGTTTATAAAGAAAATTGTTTTACACACAAGTGGTTATTATTACACAAATGTCGGGATTGTATTGAGTAGTCAAACGAATGAAGATACATGATAATATGAGCCTAGTAAAATTATTTATGTTTATAAAGAAAATTGTTTTGTGTAATCCGTTTAAAGACTTTTATGACAAAAACTCAAAGAATACATGATGATGTTAATGGAGTTAACATTGAAAGTTATCACTAAAATTGAACATTGGAAAACGTTTAAAGATTTAAATGACAAACAACTCACAAATGTTTAATTCCTGGCTTTCTATAGTAAACAATCAATCATTTTCATAGTAACGAATTATCCAATTATGCGAGATAAATTCACTGACACAATAGTCCACCGCGTGATCCTCTCGGATCGCGCGCGGTTCTGTCTATTTTTTAAAAACACTATTAATTACAAATAAAATTGCAGTTCAAGAAATATCGATTAAAACTGCTTGAGACTAAGAGATTGCTACTAATATCACAGCTAAGAGAAATAGTGTTTAAGGACAGAGTTAGAATATTTGACCTTAAAGAGCACAGCGTTTGTAAAATTCGACCTTCGTTGGGTTGTAACACGGAGCCGCGTGTTACATACACACCAACGACAGTGAAAATTAGTACACAATGAAGGGGTCTAATCTTACAGGAAGTTTTATTGCTCTGTCATGCCGTGTAACGACTGATTTTGGTTCTGTCAACACTGATACTGGCTCCTCTATCTCTCGCGTTCTTGGACGGATGGTTAGGTCGAAGTGTTCCAGAAAGTCACGTCCAATGATGTTTCTTGTCGTGTTGGCGATGAACGAATATTTGAAACATCTTTTTGATTTGGAGAACGAGATTGTGTGTATTCGTACCCCAAACGTCGCTATGTTGTAGCCATTGGCGCAGGTCAGACTGCTGGTGTCTACTGGGTGGGTGGGTTCGAGATAATTGTGGCGTAGTGAGCTTACATCTGATCCAGTGTCAATGACAATTCATTCGCCAGAGATTGCGTCACGGATGAGAAAGTATGTTGATAGTGGCAACCGACGACGAGAATGGTTGCTGGCATTAGGGCGTTTGAAGCATGACTTAATTGGAGCCGTCGCTGTAAAGACAATAGTTTGATTGCGCTCTACCGCGAAGGCAACGTGCTTCGAGCCATCAGACGTGGAGAGGCCAACAATTTGGGGTGCTCAGCCTCTGCTGCCGCCGAGGAGGCTGACCCCACCCGTCTTCCGAACCGTCCATGGGCGGAATCACCTGAGTTGTTGAGGGTGACCACGCCCATTTGAACATCGTGTCTGTGCGCGGGTATGTGCAGCCGTTTCCGAGGCAATAACGTGTGTAGTGGCCTTCATTGAAGGTGCTTGAATTACCTAACTCTAGATGTTTGTTAATTCTTTGCTAGCTGTAAGTTCGACGAACCGGAGCACCATAATGTTGGGGACTTTTGCGGGTTTGTTTTCTAGTTCGTGAATTTTAAACCCGTCCTCCATATCAATGGTGGCTATTATTACTACCCGTACGCATAAACAGTCTCTGATCTTTTCCGGATGGATGATGTGAAAAGGCAAAACATCTGGTCATACATATATTAGATATAATGTTGCAAATAGCAATATAATTCACCTTTAGTCCAAATTGAATATATGTTAGTCAGCTGTAAAAATAGAATTTTATGCAAAAATAGGTCTTAAACACTATTCACAGTTAAACTAAATTGTCCGTCTTCTAGACGGCAAGAATTAAAATGATCTATGTTTGTAAAGTAACATTTTTCGCACACAAGCAGTTATTCTTACACAAATGTCTGGATCGTAATTGGAATAGTCAAATGATTGAAAATATATGATAATTTGAACATAGTAAAATGATTTATGTTTATAAAGAAAATTGTTTTACACACAAGTGGTTATTATTACACAAATGTCTGGATTGTAATGAGTAGTCAAACGATTGAAAATACATGATAATATGAGCCTAGTAAAATTATTTATGTTTATACAGAAAATTGTTTTGTGTAATCCGTTTATAGACTTTTATGACAAAAACTCAAAGAATACATGATGATGTTAATGGAGTTAACATTGAAAGTTATCACTAAAATTGAACATTTAAAGATTTAAATGACAAACAACTCACAAATGTTTAGTTTCTTGCTTTCTATAGTAAAGCATCAATCATTTTCATAGTAACGAATAATCCTATTAAGCGAGATAAATTCACTGTGACACAAAAGTCCGCCGCGTGATCCTCGCGGATCGCGCGCGGTTCTGTCTATTTTATAAAAACCCTATTAATTACAAATAAAATTTCAGTTCAAGAAATATCGATTAAAACTGCTTGAGACTAACAGAGATTGTTTCTAAAATCACTGTTAAGAGAAATATTGTTTAAGGACAGAGTTAGAATATTTGACCTTAAAGAGCACAGCGTTTGTAAAAATCGACCTTCGTTGGGTTGTAACACGGAGCCGCGTGTTACATACACCCCCCGACAATGAAAATTAGTACACAAGGAAGGGGCTAACCTTACAGGAGGTTTTATTGCTCTGTCATGCAGTGTAACGACCGATTTAGGTTCTGTCAACATACTGGCTCCTCTATCTCTCGCGTTCTTGGACGGATGGTTAGGTCGAAGTGTTCGAGAAAGTCACGTCCAATGATGTTTCTTGTCGTGTTGGCGATGATGAACGAATATTTGAAACATCTTTTTGATTTGGAGAACGAGATTGTGTGTACTCGTACCCCAAACGTCGATATGTTGGAGCCATTGGCGCAGGTCAGACTGCTGGTGTCGACTGGGTGGGTGGGTTCGAGATAATTGTGGCGTAGTGAGCTTACATCTTGTCCAATGTCAATGAGAATTCTTTCGCCAGAAGTTGCGTCACGGATGAGAAAGGATGTTGATAGTGGAAACTGACGATTAGACTGGTTGCTGGCATTTGGGCGTTTGAAGCATGACTGACTGGAGCCGTCGCTAAAAAACAATAGTTTGATTGCGCTCTACCGCGAAAGCAACGTGCTTCGAGCCATCAGATGTGGAGCGGCCAACAGTCTTGGGGTGCTCAGCCTCTACTGCCGCCGAGGAGGCTGACCCCACACGTCTTCCGAACCTTCCGTGGGCGGATCCTCCTGAGACGTTTTGGGTGACTGCGCCCACTTAAACATCGCGTCTGTGCGCGGGAATGTGCAGCCGTTTCCGAGGCAATAACGTGTGGAGTGGCCTTCATCCAAAGTGCTTGATTTTCTCAAAATATAGATGTTTATTAATTCCTTACTGGCTGTGAGATCGACGAACCGGGGCGCCATTTATGTAGGGGTTTTTTGCGGGGTTGGTATCTTGTTCGTGAATTTTATACCCGTCCTACATATCAATGGTGGCTATTATTACTACCCGTGCGCCTAATCAGTCTCTGATCTTTTTCGGATGGTTGATGTGAGAAGGCAAAAACATCTGGTCATACGTATATAAGATATAATGTTGCAAATAGAAATATAATTCACAGTTAGTCCAAATTGAATATATGTTGGTCAGCAGCAAAAACAGATTTTTATGCAAAATAGGCCTTAAACATCATTCACAGTTAAACTAAATTGTCCGTCTCCTAGACGGCAAAGATTAAAATGATTTATGTTTATAAAGTAAAAGGTTTTGCACACAAGTAGTTATTCTTACACAAATGTCTGGATTGTAATATGTAGTCAAACGATTGAAAATACATGATAATATGAACATAGTAAAATGATTTATGTTTATAAAGAAAAGTGTTTTGTGTAATCCGTTTAAAGACTTTTATGACAAAAACTCAAAGAATACATGATGTTAATGGAGTTAACATTGAAAGTTATCACTAAAATTGAACATTGGAAAACGTTTAAAGATTTAAATGACAAACAACTCACAAATGTTTAATTCCTTGCTTTCTATAGTAAACAATCAATCATTTTCATAGTAATGAATAATCCAATTAAGCGAGATAAATTCACTGACACAATAGTCCACCGCGTGATCCTCTCGAATCGCGCGCGGTTCTGTCTATTTTATAAAAACACTATTAATTACAAATAAAATTGCAGTTCAAGAAATATCGATTAAAACTGCTTGAGACTAAAAGAGATTGTTCCTAAAATCACAGCTAAGAGAAATATTGTTTAAGGACAGAGTTAGAATATTTGACCTTAAAGAGCACAGCGTTTGTAAAAATCGACCTTCGTTGGTATGTAACACGGTGCCGCGTGTTACATCACAACCAAACGAAGCTCAATTTTGACAAATATAATTTTATTTAAGGTTACATGCTTATTCTGGTTTTACACAATATTTCTCTTAACTGTGATTTTAGCAACAATCTCTCTTAGTTTAAGGCAGTTTTAATTTGAGATTTCTTGAACTGCAAATTTAATTGTAATTAATAGGGTTTTGTTTATTAAAATACAGACCCGCGCGCAATACGCTGATAGCATGTCGTGAATTACTGTGATTTAGCTGCCAAAGCCTGGATTTATATTTTGTGTGCTCTTCATCAGTTATCAGTGACTCTAAACTATACTCATAAGACATTCGGGATTTATATCTTCTTTCTCTTCCAATAATTAGCATAAAAATGATTAAGGATTCAGCCAAAACATTCTGGAATTAGATATTTTGTATAATTTCTCATTCACAAAATATGTCAATTCTGCCGAGACATTCTGGATTTATTTATTGTGTTTATTGTGACTACTTTTAGACGAAACTTGAATTAATAGTGAATTTGATTTTACGTTGCAACATTACATTCAATAAAAGTATGATACTTCGAATTAGCCTTCTCACATCACCCATCGGAAAAATATCGGGGAATAATCATAAGCACGGATCACAATATTAGCTACCAGACATATGTAGGAATGGTATAGCATCACTAAATAGACAGCTACCCCGAAAAACCTCCTACAATAACTACGAAACCTCCTACAAGTTATCAAATTTCGCGATAATCATGACTTCATTGAATTAAATATATGGTAGTTATACATTATTCGTTGTGAAGAAAGAACATATACGCAATTGTATTTAAGGTTTTGCGCACCTAGTAAAAAAAAGTTCATATAGAACCAGAAGGCAAAAGGAAATTAAGCATGAACAAAAGATTTACTTTCACGTAAAAATAAGTTTAATGTTTACTAGTTATTAATCATTAGGAGCCGGTACTACGCCCTACACCAAAAATTTATTTGATCAAGTAATGTGGGAATAATAGACGGTATATATTATTTAAAGTCAGTTTGTTCTGAGTTTGAACTGTCAAATTCTTTATATGAATTTAAATCTACAAATTCTCGTATACGCATTCACATTGAAGATTGTACCATTGATTGATCAAATATATAGTTATAAAGGCCTTTTGGTCACTACCATAAGAGAGCCTCTGAAATGTCAGGTCCGGATAATCCATATATGCGGTATAATCATCTAATTTGGAACACTTAAGTTCCTCTGAACTATCTTTTAAACTATATTACTTAAGCCCACCTGCTAATTGCTCTCTATCCTCAATATTTAATAAACCACCCATAATATTAGAATAAGACTTCTTGCAATTTAAATATTATAAAAATAGGTGTGCTCACCCAAATACGCTGATATCCACAGATGACAGACCGACACGGTGGTGACCTTAAAAACAAATATTCACGTCGATTACCTGAAGCAAATTTGAGATCCTTCCCAATAATGTGTATTAAGAACGATAGATCGATGCAAATTTCAAATACTTTATTAGCAAAGAGTACTCAGATTGAACCACGCAGTAAACCGTACGTGCAACTCAACAACTCAGAAAAAACTCTCTTCTCAACATTCATCAAGACAAGTCAAAACTTCGACAATATGAACAAAAGAAACTTCCAAAAAAATTACAATATTTTTTAAAAACACAATATTGTTTTACGAAACCAGCGATAACATCAAATGTCCAAAAATAAAATTTGATTTATTTTTATATGAGGAGTTAATTGATGTCAAATAAATTAATTAACCTCAACATAGTGGTGTGGGGCGTAATACCTGTTCGTACGGATAAATCGCCATTGAGAAAAAAAACATGAGTTTGCACATTTCGTTCATGCTGACTTTCATTTACCATTCTGGTTCTATTTGACCTAACTTGTTACAAGAATCACAACTCTTAATATACAAATGAATAAATTTTATTTCTCCACAACACACAGTATATAATAATTATATATTTAATTGAATAATGTCATAATTATTGCGAAACGTGCTGACTGATATGGATGGTAAATTTTTGTAAAATTCAGCATATATGGAAATCTCTTGTGTTGGTACCATGTACCAATTCGGTAACCATAGTGTTTTCATCAGGTTCTGATTCGGCAACCTTAGTTTTGGTGCCCTTTACAGGCTCGGTATATTTTACATATAGTGAGTTTTTTTGAATTCGCATTGCCGAAAACATTATATGAACTTACCTCCACTACTGCTTGTATGAACAATTGTGTAGATTATTGTACCGACCAAATTGTCCCACATTTCTTGACCATTTATATAATGGGTATAGAGCGTAAAAACGGCTCCGACTTATGAGTCGCCTGTAAGCACGAAACGAGTGTGGACATGAGATTATACTTTTCAGTCATAGTGACTTTGGGTTTTCCCTCTTGTTTTGTTTGAATTAATTTGTTACTAGGTGCACAGAACCTAATAAAAAATTAAATTATCAAACATGGGAGAAATAAACTGATCCATTTCAATACATTTCTTCCTGAAAATGTGTGAAAAGAAGAAATGCGTTACCCCTGGTACGCATGGTTTGTATTGTATTGATAAATATGAACCCAGTTTATTGCAAGATCAACTTTGCGATATTGGACTCAAAATAAACCCGTTAAAACACAATTAATAAAGCTTGGCCCCGGCACCGTGATGTCTTCCAACCTCTCCATAGATATAGATATTATCGACTATGCAAAAAACTTAGGTAACCATTCATTTAGTCAACGAACTTCTTACTACACTGCACCAAAGTTACAACGAAGTTGTGCAAATGGGTTCGTTTAATATGTTTTAAGACACAGAACCCTATCCTAAAACTTACACATGTAGAGGCCTTTTCGTCATTACCACAAGAGAGCCTCTGAGATGCCAGGCTCGAATAATCCATATATGCGGTATAATCATCAAATTTAGAACACTTAAATTCCTCAGAACTATCTTTTTAACTACATATCTTAAGTCCACTTGCTAATTACTCTGTATCCTCAATATATTCAAAACTGACCATAATATTAATATAAGATTTCTTCCAATATATAATACAAAAATAAGTGTGCTCACCGACGCGCTGAATACTACAAATGATAAAGCACAATTGTGGAGACCTGAAGCAAATTTGAGATACTTCCCAAAACGTGACTTAAGAATAATAGTTGGTTACAAATTTCAATACTTTATTAGCAGTGTCTGAAGCCAGAAACAAACAGCAAACCATACCACGCAAATCAAAATCTCAACCAGACTCTATAATAATAAATACCAAAGACAGGTCAAAATCTTCGACATTATGTACAAAGGAAAATTCCAAAAAAATTACAATATTTTTAAAAAACACAATATTGTTCTATGAAATCAGCGATAACACCAAGTGTCCAAAAAATAAAAATTGCTTTATTTTTATATGAGAAGTTAAATGATCTTCAAGAAATTAATTAACCTCCATACACTTTCCGAATTCGGAAAATCGATATTCAAAAGCATTTCCAAACAAGCAGTTCAAGGACGGATTCAGAGTCACGGAACCAGTGAAAACCCATCAATCAATTAAAAGAAAAACAAACTGTGCACTTGCAAATATAAAGGAATTGATATTTTACCGAACTACGAGTGCTATCATTCGTTCCGCAACCGTCAATTGTGAGATCAGCTTGAACGACGATAGCACTACGTTTCATGTAAAGCCTCGAGTTTGGTCTAAATGCGCAGTAACTGATCGGCTGAGATTGAACAAAGTTTTGTGTCCTCGAAGAATTGTCCAAATCTCTTTAGAAGGATGCATCGGAAATGGATATGTGACCTGTAACACCAAATTTATGCAGCTAGTGGAGAGAACAATGTTATTTTGATTAAATAGATAAACCACAAACTGATATTTCAGCAAAAATCATGGCCTAGAATGTTGTGTGAGATATTGGTGACAATGAGATAATGCAAAAATTCATGCTATAGTACTATACAAAAAAAGTAACGCAGATAACCAGAGGTAGGGCAAGACTTACATAAAGCTGTTGCAAGCAATTCACGTCTCGGCATCAGAGTCATCCTTGAGAACTGAAAATGCTGCACCCGTGTCTACTATACATTTTTCTCCGGTTTAAAAACCTATGAAGTTAAAAATTTCATTTGGTTCTTTATCTGGACCATATATGCAAATTTGTTACTCATTTGGTATGGCATTATCAACTAGATTATTGTCTTCGAGATCAATTCTACTTGAACAAAAGTAATCAACATAGATGGTAGCAATGGGTTTCTGGGTGTTGATTCTTTCGTTTGTGCGAGAAGAAAATACTCTTCCTTATTTGGATTATGATCAGCCATGAATGAAAACTGGCATTTGTTTGATAAATTCTCTAAACAGTGCAGAAAATTGCGATCTAATTAAAACGATTTTGTTTAAATAGAAATAATTTCTAGAGCATGCTGACTAAAGAATTGAGTGGATCTTCATCGTTGTCCATGCAAGTATGTCCAATGTTGTCGGAAGAGTTGGACCTTAGATAGATTAAACTGTTATTTGCCTACGACGAATAGTTCAAAGTTTCTAGTCGAATATAATGGGGATCTCTCTAAAGAGGATAGACTAGGGTCATCGGAAGAGAGACTCACGGATGGATACTGAGCTAACTTTAGTTGAAAAACATTTCAGAGTCGGGTGAGCTTTTTCTCGCAAAACTTATAAATTACGCTGATAAGCAGTTCGCAAACTGTAAATATGCAATTATCTGTGAAATTTCGGAGGAAATATATTATTGATAACATTATTTTTCAAAGTAAAATGCATATTTTAGACGAAAAAGCGTAAACTATTACAGTAATAATGTGGCGCATTATCACAATTAGTGTTAATAATATGTAGCTAAATTAGTGAAACAGATCCAATCAAATCTACGGTCTCGAGCGTAATAACAAGGACCGTTACTTACTAAAATATAATTACGAATTTGACAACTTACACTTATAGCGCTAATAAACGACATTGAAAATCGTTTCATCACAAGTTCCATGTCTAAAAACAAGCTAATTTTCCTTGAAAATGATCGTACGAAAGGATCAGACGCAAAGACTGTGGCAGAAAATCTCGCACTATTATTTAACGAGCACTTTCTGGACTCCAGGATCGCTTCTGTTTGAATAACGAAGTACCGACTAGGCAAAGCGCAATAGAAATAATCCATAAATAGTTTATCCCAGACTCGTCAGTTGAATATCCAAGACTAAATCCAGTTAATTGATTTGGTCACGCCCTGATGTTTTCTAATGCTTGATATGCAAACGCCAAATTGTTAGGAGTTAAAATTTTCAGACCGCTGATTGTTTATTTGCAGAATGACGCCGCACAATATTAATCTATCGGCATTTCGATCGATTCTAAAGTCACATACCAATTGACTAATTTTTAAATTGGCTTGACACACACGTTAAATAATTACCTACCAAAATTAGAATACGAAGTATGCTTTCGTAGAAGATTCCAGGATCGAAATTAAAGCAGTAAAATTTATGTAAAATGTCAGACTGACTTGCACAAAATCCCAAGCACGCCTAAGATCAAGCATCAGAAAACTTATACAAGGCACAATCTAGCAATAATAGTTTAAAATAGATTTAATGAAACAACTCATTAAAAATATTAAAAAATTTTTTTTTGCATCAAATATTCAATTTAGTCAATCATCGGTAAATCACATACATAGCCAAATTTAATTGTGTATTAAGAAATGTGCGCCTAGTAACAAATTAGGTCAACTAGAACCAGGAGGGTAAACCATATCGGCACGAACGAAAAGGGTAATTTTGTGTACATTTATGCTTTGTGTTAACTGGTGACTCAAATGTTCGAGCTTATGCTATGACATTTGAGATTTGGTCAAGAAATGATTCAATAAACTTTTTATCTGTTCTTAGGAAATAATATCACCTGACTTAAAGTTCTGACATGCTTGCTGTGTGTCCATCTGTCTTATCCGTGGAGGAGGCATTTTGTGGAAGCCATTTTGTGTGAATTGACGGTAAAAAGTAGATTAGCAGGAAAAATAAAGAATGTGTGCATTGCTAAGTTGAGGCCTCGATGATAATTGTTGATGTTATGTGTGGGTCAGTGCAGCAAATGCATTGTTTTTACATAATAGATGTATTAAACGTAACACTGGATTTTCCTATAATCAGGCCACATTGCGTACATAAAAATTTAAACCGCCTTCCAACATTGAACGCCACCACTTTTTTGTAAATATGAGTGCCACCTTTGACTGTCTGCGAAAGTCATCCCAGCCAAATCATATATGAATTTACACAATAACTCAACTAGTCTAAAAGAGAACCGTGAAATTTTTAATAGGAAGATAAGCCGCGCATCTGATGTCTGAACATTCTGCTAGCGCGAAGAACATATGCAGTTCTGCTTCACATCACCCATACAATTTTATATACGTAGTGTCGGAAAATATTTAATTTTTTTGCTGTGTTTGAATTCGTTTTTCGATTTTTTTCAGGAATATACTTATTAAAACGTCTTTTGACATGATGGCGAATTAATCTGATTGCCATGATTTAGTTATTGATTTCGATTCTATAAGTACGTTGCTTATAATCTGTTGGATGCGAACCCGAGATACTTGGTAATATATTTTCGTATTTAGTTTTATGTTGCCAGTAAATAATTGATTGATAAACGAAAGTAATTGGTTGGTGCAAAAAGCTAACTAATTATCTTTTAGATTTACGATATTTAATATATAATGAAAGTTGGTATTGCATGTTTCGGAATAGATTAATAATCAACCAACAATTGTAAAGAAGATTAATCTTCTGCCAAATTTGAACAAGTTTGGTTAAATTGTTCGGTAGGTTTAGTTACAACAGGCCAAAGTTACATGCACTTTGCAGTTCATAATTTAAAACTGACAATACTTCTGGTGCCATGTTCTGTGTTTAAGTGCTGGCAGATATTTATTCAGACTTCAAATTTGTTGAATTTAGAATATTAAGAAATTTTCAAAATAGCGTGGCAAATATATTACACGGTGCCTTTTTTGATATTTCCTACTCAAAAAGCATGTAAACGATACTTTGGAAAGTTAAATACATTATATCATTCCGATGAACTTATTTGGTATTATCATTCAAAAATTAATATATTTTTGCTTATTAAGACAGCCGTGACAATATAGTTATACACTTTTCTCGTTTTTGTTGTCATATAGGCTAGTCTTATCTGATATATGCTTGTTTTTAAGATCCCAAAGTGATATTCGTTAATGCATGATAATTAAAATTTAAGAAACAAAATGAAAATTAATAGTTTAAGAAATGCAAAATGGATATGATATCATATCGACATACGGATTCGTCAGTGATTTCCAGATTATTGTTGAAATAATTTGATGAAGAATGCTACCGACTTCACTGACTTTATACACAATTTAAGAAATCTAGATAATTTTATACATATCCAACAAACATTTAGCTAGAAACTTTTTAGCAAATTGAACATGTCATGCGTAATCTGAAGGCTACTTGCTATTGTTTTTTTCGTTTTTGATTTACGAGGAGTCAAACAAACAAACAATTGTGAATCGTTCGCTTCCGATTCCGCCGTTGAACGTTCCTCAACCAGAGAATGTTTATTTCGAAAAAGCAGTCGAAAATTCAAAATAGATTGAAACGATCTGCATTTTCTAAATAAAGAATATCGAGGCGTTTAAAATTCGTGGTTTTAAATGTCCAAAGTGGGCCACATTTCAGTTAATATTATAAAATCAAAATCGCTGCTTATTATAAAATTATACAGCACAAAAACTTTGTTCTTAATACTTTAAAAATTTGCATTAAACAAAGTGTTTATAGAGTACGACATATCTACATTTTCTACGATATTAAGTGACTTAGCTTGGTCGGTTCCTTTATAGTTCTCTTGTTTGGTTTTATAACCAGATTTCTTTTTTCTCCGCTTTCCATTATGTTCAATAACCATGGAATCACATATACTCCGTTTGTACTATGATTTTTATCTATTGATGGACTTCGTATTCTGATCTCCGCTGCTCTTTATGGTTCCTGTTCCGAATTAATTTTCAATTAAATTTCTTTAGATATTTGAATTACCACTGGTTGGCAGAAACGTGTATTATATGAAAATAATATATTTTTTATATTTTTGAGCACTCTTTGTTCAAATTCATTTAAGCCTATGGTTACTAGATCGTGCTTGATTTTAGCTTTCTGAATTTTGATCTGGAATGGGGTGGCCTTTTCGTTTGAGTCCGGCTGACACACCTGTCCATTAATTTAAGAAAAGTATTTTGTATGCAATAAAATGATCTTCTAAAGCTTGTAAAGTCAACTGTTGTAACATTGATTTATAGGGTATGGATGATAGAGGGTAAATCTTTTTTAAAACTCTACTTTGCACAACTTCTACCATTATACATATCCCACTTATTAGGGTGCCAAGTTGCATTAACATATTCCACAGTGTGCCTTATAAAAGTAATATAATTTTTAAATGCTTCTTTCCATAGTATATTTCTTCTTATTAATCCCAATCGTCTTTAGAACAGCCCACCGAAACTCTATAAAGAAGAGTCGTTTCAAGAGCCATAACTTCCTTTCTAAATCGGATTTTGATAATATCGTCAACCAATGAATCATGGAGGTATATATAGTTTAGTTTAGCTCGACATCAAATTTTTAACGCGTGTGATATTTTGAAATTAATCTTCAATCCAAGCTACATTAAATATCTATTCAAAACACTATTATCCAAAGTTAAGTTGACAATCTAACATTCAATAATTCTGGGAGCAATAGGGAAGAAAGATTTCGAATCACCTGCAAATTTGCTAATCTGATCACATAAGTTAACCTCTTGTATAGACGCAAAATCACTTTCGAATGGTACTGAATCCGAGTTCGAGCCCTAAGATATTGCTAATGTACCATCTTTAAACAATAATTGATTGCGCGGGTGGTGGTAACAATTCTTTAAATCAAGTTTGCGTGCTTGAAGTAAACACCAATCCCATTGTATTTAGCCAGTCGATGACTGGTTAAATACAATGGGATTGGTGTTTACTTCAAGCACGCAAACTTGATTTAAAGAATGTACCATCTTGATAGATTATTATTGACTTAAATAATCATGCTTCTATTATATAGGTAAAAGTTCAATATTCTTAAAGCATATGGATTCATCTTTAGTGAACGTAAAATATTCGTAATGGCATCAAGATAAGTTGAACTGAACACATTCGAGAAATTTAAGAAACTTATTACTGCATAAAGTTTTTTTCTCGAGAGTTATGACAAGATTCCACATTGTCGTAGTCGATTAGCTCCCTATGTAAAAATTAATAAAGTATTATTTTTGGACATTTGAAATTATCGCTGGTTTCTTAACCAAAGTGATGTTTTTAAAAATATGTTTCAATTTTTTCTTTATTTTATTTTTTTCAAATTTCAGAAATTATGGCCTGTCTCTGTTGACTTTAACATTTCTTCTTTTTGAGATTTTGTCAACAAAAGGTACGCCTTTCCTTTGTTCTGTTACATAAATATCTTTTTTCCTATTTTTAAACTTTCACTGCTAATTCTTGATAATAAATCATTAAATTGACTACAAATTCGTCACAAGTAAAATGATTGGGTTCTCAATTTTAAGGTCTTCACTTTCGTAAGGCTCTACTGTGGCAATCAGTGAGACGATGAGCATACGTACTTTATTCTAATAAGCATTATATTATAAAATGGATAAAAGAATTAAGTTTAAGGGTTCAGAGCAGATGGCCGAAAGACATAAATGGTAGCCTTATGGAAGATGCTGAAATGAATGTGGAATTTAATGAATAAATTTGGTCATCATGTTCATCTATGATATATATATATATATATATATATATATATATATATATATATATATATATATATATATATGTCCATTGGCCTTCAAATATTATGTATTACTTAATAGGAGAAACACATTAATAACAAAGTGGAGCAATGGGCCATTTATTTCGGGAGATTGAGCCAAACTGCTTTGCAAAGGCCCATTGGTATACATCTTGGGTTTCATTGATTGCGGTGCCAAGAAATCTGATTATTCTATGGAGGATGCGCAATATATGGATTATTATTTGATTTTAAACAGTGTTTCAGTTAACATTAGAATAATTTGTCCCAGTTCGGTCGATTCGCCGCAGGTTGATCATAAATGCATGTGGTATTGTAAATAATATTTGATATCGACATTAACGGCTGTTTCTCTTTGATTGTTGGTAAAGGCAAGTGTGTTACTCTAAATAACACTCGTATTTTAGCTGCATAACGATCAACTTACGTAGGCCGATCTACCAGACGGTTAATTATTCGAATGAGAGAACATTTTAACTTAAACGCATGTTTTAAATCTGATTCTGTTTTACTCCGATTTCTTGCTTTGGCTGATTGGTACGTGTGTATGCGTTTGTGCCTGTGTGTGTTCCTGTTTGCATGTAAAGGTCTTTCTCGCTGTATTGCAAAGTGATGTCTGAGATATGGTCATTATTGTATTAATGGCTTGAGAGTTAACCATTTGTTCGTATTGTTGGCTGTTACGTGTAGGTATGATTTTGGTTTATGTATAAATTGAGAAATTGGTCAAATTGACAGGGTGTCCGTTTCCAATATATGATCAGAAATAGCTGATTTTCCTGACGGTGCCAATCCTTCTTAATCAATTTCTACGTTAAATGTTGCTGGATTCTGTTTATCAATTGCTTCTTCGTACGTATAAAATATGTGCTACAGCACATAAAAAAGAATTTATAGACTATGCATGATTTGGAGAGAATTGGAAATTGATCTTTGGAATCCAACTTCATGATTCTCTGTGTGCTAAATGTGATATTAACTTTAACAATGGGAAAATTATCCTTAGTTATTCTATTAAGTCGCCGTAAGACGTTTGGTAATCTCTAAATAAATAGCCATTATCTACTTTGTTGTTAATCTATTTTTATTCCTAATTATAAATATATATATATATATATATATATATAGTATATATATATATATAAACCTTTTGCTTTCTTGAATTTATTTACGACATTGGTCTATTTAATATTTCACAGTTAAAGACTGGTCATATTCGCTGTTAAAAAAGCATCTTATAAAACAGACATATGCTCGAAGTTCATGAGAAGACTCACAAAATAACCAAATAGGTCTTTTAATTCGAATATAAAATCACTTTCGGTTTCATACACTAGTAACACCAGCTTTTCAATATCATCATATTTCTAATAGTAATTCAAAATTTTAAGGACCAACTTTGATCTTTTCTTGTATAAACCTTTGTGATTTTTTAGGTATAATCATCAATAAATAGTTAATTTCTCTAATTACTTTGTATTATCTAAACTTTTTATATTTAAGAGCAGATTGCATTTAACAATATTATCTCATTTCATTCCTCGATTAAATGCATATCAGTCAGTCTTTCTCATAAAAATATAAAATATCGAAAAAATTCGAAACAAATTATTCAACAAATTATACACCGAGATAATGAAATCTTTTGCATCCAGATCCATCAGAATCAAAAATTATAATAAGATATGATATTTCAGTTAATTCTGACAGATTCTTAATGCGGGTCGGAGATCGCAATTATCCGTTATTTCACAGTTTGAATTATTTAAATTGATAAAAGTTTAATTGTGATTCAATTCACGGAAATAATTCTTTACGTCGTCGTAATAACGAGCCACAACTTCATTCTCTTAATAAACATGGCCTAAGAATACATAACCACGATTTGGTTCTTTAATTATTTGTATAATATTACGATTAGTAAATGCATTAGATATATCTCTTTTAAAGTTTTTTACCTTCTCCTAGAATAAAGTAATATCTCTGAGAATCGAAGGTTTGTTTAGCAAATTATTAAACTACACATCATAATTCAAACTCAAATACGATAGTATGCACACAGTTGTGAGAAGTAGATTGTAAATTTGAATTGTTGCACAATTAATAATAAAATTATCAGCATAATATATAAAAGAAAATCATATGGTTCTACTTTTTAAAGAAAATTTCCTGACATCGATAAGATTGTTCTTTAAAGTAAAATTGCACCTTATAAGACAATAAAGTAGATAGTATTGTCGGGCTAATATTTGACGTGAAAATGGTAACTGATGACACGTCGAATTGATCGATTAATCCAAATGCATGGAATGCAGTTGCATCTAAAAAATTTAAAAAAATGACTTACAAAAAAGTGACACTGTTGAGTGTGGTGGAAAAACCAATGGAGATAAAAGACAGTCACAGAAAAGGATTTAAAAGAAACAAAGGCAATTGATTGATTCCAGTGTTTGGTTTTCCGTTGTTATATGTGATCTTTCTAGTGCTAATAATAAATATTTCATGTTATAAGATTATATTAAAATCAATAAATTTGATTTGGCTGAAACATGGATCAATACAGATATTGAGAATCATGAAAAAATCAACCATTTATATATCGTAAAGTTCATTAAATTATGAAGTGGGAGGAGTCGTTATGCGTGCGATATTCTTATATAATGCTAATATTTTGTATTCCAGTGCTCATAATTTTAGTTTAAATTATGCTAATTTCTAAATTTATAATCTATATCTCACAGCTGTGTAGAGAACACACCGTATTCAATTTTGAATGACGCTGTATATTATTTTTTTTGCAAAATACCCCTGATTTTTAAGGAATATAGCTTTAAAATTAAATTGCCAAATATTGAAATCTATAATGTATTCGCTGATAATGATATTATACAACTTTTACATTTCGACGAAAGTTGCGATCTTTATATTAACGATTTTAAAGTTTTTTTTATAAATTAGTTCGAAGCCAATTTCGTGGTTAGGTCTACTACTTACGTGATGCCACTAGTAAATCTATTGCTCGTACAGAACCGGGGGATAAAAATGGAAAGCACTAACAATGTGCACTCATCAGTAGGAGCCGTTATTACGCCCTTTACTCACTATATATTTTGGTGAGGAATGTGGTGAAATAGGCCGCTACAATCTCCTAGACGAATCTTTAAACCTGCAGTAGTGAAGCTAACATCATATAAAGTCTCGACAATGAATAACCTTACCTGTATAATATATATATATATGGAGTATATATATATATATATATATATATATGAAGAGTATTTGAGTAATTAGGAAAACAACAACAAAGTGGATAAGGCCATTCTCTGAGTTTTGCGAACACGCACAAACACAAGTACACACACCACCAACTAGTCAGAACAAGAACAGCAGTAAAAATCTATTGATTGTTACCACTAGCATAATCAATTGAAAACCCAAATGTATAAATATGTATGATTGTATAAGAGATGATTAGTATTCACGAAATAAATGGCCTTTATCCACTTCGTTATTTCTGTTTTCCTAATTATAAGAATACTGTGTTAAATTAAAAAGAAATGGACATTTCCAGAGTATATATATGGTATATATAAGTATATATAGAGAGCAATCTAGAATTTGTAAAGGATACCAACACTATGGTTATTATGCTAAAATTTTATACTAAATATTATAGTACCGAAAGTAACATGGAACTAACACTATGGTTGCCGAGTCGGTACATGGTACTAGCACGACGGGTTTCAATGTATGCCATAGTACACCAAATATAAGAAATAAAACTATTTTTGAACACCTGTTACTCCAGTAAATCCATACACTCTGGTCTTGGTCGATATCAGTTATCACATTTCGCGGTAATCTAGTCATAATTGAACTAATTTGTTACAAGATGCGCAACGCCTAATAAATAATTGCATATATATTAGTTGTCCGTCACAAACAGCATTTAACTATTATACAATAATTGATTGCGCGGGTGGTGGTAACAATTCTTTAAGGCAAGTTTGCGAGCTTGAAGTAAACCCCAATCCTATTGTATTTAACCAGTCGTCGAACAACATAAAACAACTACCGCCAGTTGCGACGCACTTATGCGTTTCAACCTTCCATGATCATCATCAGAGTACGACGATAAACTGACTATCGAGGATCAAACAACATTGTATATATATGGAAAGCAAAATTAGATAATCTGCTCTCACTTCTAGCAGTCTTGCATACATTGTACGTGACTGGAAATGTAGGATGCACAATTTCTATGCAGTCACGAACATTAACTCGCTAGTAAGTTTTCCGCCGTACTCTGATGATGATCATGGAAGGTCGAATCGCGTCAGTGCGTTGCAACAACCGGTAGTTTTGTTATGGTTTTCGATGACTGGTTAAATACAATGGGATTGGTATTTACTCCAAGCATCTAACTAGTAAATCTATTGTTGGTACAGAACCGGAGGATAAAAAATAGCCAGCATTAACCATGCGTGCTTTGCAGACGCGAGCGTTTCCTGCTTAGTTATCAGCGGGATTAAATGCTCGATCTTAAATCTAGTAAATAGTTCATTAAGTAATGAGGGGGTAGAACAGACGCGGCAATAACATAGACGAATGCATGTTGAAGCATTTTTAGAATCAAATCCATATTAAGATATTCAAATTGGCGCACAACAAATTGTTTGCAATAACATTTTAATCATCAAATCCATCAACACCGCCAACGTCCGATATGTGGAGATTAATCCGTCCAGTTGACCGGTTTCGTCCTTATTGGGAACACATCACGTACTTTCTCTGAATTTGCCGCAAGCAGGGCCCGAATCTGTGACACAATACTATTTCGATGTTGCGAATGTTTTCTCTAAGTTGAAGCATACGCATTTTGTCTGAACTGAGGTAATCCAAAAATGAAAAAGTAGACAGTAATGAGCTCTGATGCTCATTTATAATTTGTCAGAATTAACTGTAATCTAGTTTGTTATCTAATAGTGAGCGTTGTATGCGTGTGGACGCAAATTGTTTTATTGTCTGCGTGTCTGATTTGTTGAATTATCTGTTCTAAAGTCGTTCGTGTATCGATATTGTTCCGAAAACGATTAACAGACGTCAATGGATACTAAGGATCATCAGAGATACTCGTTTTAAATAAAATTTGCTCGTAAATAATAAAAGCTTAGACTAGATATGGTAGATAACTACATAAACTAGATATTGATGATAATTTGCTGAAGATCAAAGAGGATTATATTAAAAAGCTTAAGAGAAACCCAAAATAGTTATTGTATATTACACAGAATTTCAACAGCTGGTATTGATAGCGTATAAAACTGAAAGTGATTTGATATTGGAATGAGAAGAGATATTTGGCAAATGGATATACAGTGTTACGAACTTAAAATGTAAATATCTTAATAAATTCTTGGCATAGCAGCGAACAACTATTATAATTTTATTATGAAATGATAAGTGGTCAGATGATGAATATTATATTAGAAAGCAAATAAAGCATCTAAGAATGTCAAAAGACAGTCTCTTTGATTTACCAATGGACCATTTGAGTTCACCTTGCTCATTTTCTAATAAAATTATTAGGAATTGTGTTGTACCACCAAAAATGTTAACGATAATGACATATTCATCGCCAGAAGGCAACAGACCAAATTATTAATAACCAATCAAAACAGCTTCGAGTCAAATCCAGAATATCTAAGGGCTAGAGCTTGGGTTCGATATTATTCAAAATTATTTTTGCTGACATACAAATAGTTAGCTTAAGAGGTCAGATAAGCAAATATGCTGATGCTTTGCAAACTGTCTTCCTTAACGATCCAAATAATATTTAGTTAATCCATGAACAATATAAAATTGGAAAATAACGATATAAGTAGACATTTAATTAGGTGTGGATTGAAGATTTATTTTAAAATAAATGAATGCCTTATAAATTGTTTATCGAACACATCTAAATTATATATAATTTCATTATTCCAGGTTGAGGATGTTACCGAAATCCGATTAGGAAAGGAGATTGTAGTTTATGTTACGAATTCTCATTGTAGAGCTTATATGGAGAGCCACATTTAAAAGAATGTAGGCTATGCTAAACAACGATGGATTTTGATACGATCAAATTTACTTTAGAAAGAAGCATAACTGCAAATATACATTTTTTGAATAAGGCCTATCTTAGAACATGCAGATGCCAAACGGAACCAACTTAATAAGGGTTGTACTGATGTTGGAAGATGCGCAAAGTAGAGCCCTGTGTCTTTAGCAACCTATGAATCCATGTTACAACTGTTGGCTTTGGAGTCTTTGTGGTTTTTATAATAATGTTCCACTTAAATAGTTTTATAGGCGTGTATATGAACTCAGTTAAAAGTATTCATGGCGAGGGGACTAGATCGTGTTTATCTGTTATTTCTCTACCTATTTTTGGAAAGCTCATGGGTTAATAATTATGTTTTTCCTAAATTTACCTGTTAGATAATCAATTAGTGAATATATCATGAGAAAAATTCCCGAACACGATCTCGTTTGAATTATTGCGTGCTGAATTAGCAGAGTACTGTAATATTTTTGATCGTCAGTAGTTCGAGTTTGACGGTACATTTGTTTGTATCGGCAAGTTTCCACAGTTTTGTGGAAAACATTAAACGATCTTTGGTTACATATCATGTCTACCTGAGCCATGTTCATCGCATTTTTCAATTTTGATGATCTACCGCGTTATTAATAAAATCTCTCAAATATTCTAGTTTTTTAATCTTGATTTGAAGAAAGTAAGCATCTTTTGAGTCAACATATGGTATTGCAGTTCTGTTTTGTGAAAATGATACTAGTTTCTAAAAAGCAATGAATTGTGGAAGACTAGTGAAATCTGTCAACCGCACTACTGCTTTACTTTTTCGGACTTTTTAAATCAGTCAATATATGTATATATATATATATATATATATATATATATATTTATATAAATATCCAATTATATAGTAGGTAAAGTGTGTAATACCGGCTCCTATTGATGAGTCGCCAATAAGCACGAAACGAATGTGCAAATGGTAGTAAAATACAAAGAAATGATTTATCCAGGCAGCGTACAGCATAAGTGCTTGTAAATTACAGTTTGCTTCTTTAAATTCATTTTGATTTAGAAGGATATGCTACTGTAAAAAAACTCCTCTTGAATCAGTTATCACGGATGCATATATGAGCCCGATGACAAACATACATGGAGAAGAGATTAGGTCAAGATTAACGGTGATCTCACCACCAGTTGCAGGGCAACTTGCTGGTAAAATTCTTTCTTTTAAGAAAATACATAATCTATAGGATTGTTTATTTGGAGTAAAAAAACATTAAACAACAACAGCAGCATGGAAAAAGTATTTTGTACAATACAAATTGTATATGCATTGTCTGAATTCAAATTATATATATATATATATATATATATATATATATATATATATATATATATATATATACATATATATATTATATATACATATATAAATATATATATATATATATATATATATATATATTGATCGCTTCTATTTTCACCATTTTTAAAATGTAAGAACAAAACAACGTACTCCATGGAATAACATTTATTAATAAATCTTATTTCTACCAGTATCTACAGCCATTGTTCTGGATTCGTTAGCATATTCCGTTCATCCAATCCCACTGTACATTTGTCGTAACCAATCTCCTCTTCGTTATGTTAGCCTTTGTTTTGCGCAATTAAGACCACTCCTTTTGCGTAACGCCATTTGGTGTGTCATCGCTTTCATTCTAATTGCGTCCGTAATTGATGTATGTGTCGTATTTTGCGAAGCGTTGGCTATTTTTAAAGGCATGTCAGTTATGTCTTTGTTCCAGTCCAATTTAATTTCTTTTTGAATTATTTTCTGCACGTTTAAGCAGGGCTTCAGCTTATTAATTGCAATAGATTCAAAAGCCAGAAGCAGTTTCACTGTTTTTGCCTTGTGGAGAACTGAAAAATTGTTACTACTAACAGCATGACCTGTAAGTAGTACATGCTCGCAAATTGCTGATTTTTGTGCAGGAGCTGCACCCCTCTTTAATAGTGTTTGAGGGAGATGCTGATTTATTCTAGTTTAGAGCCTCTTTTTTATCTGCCGATGTACTGAGTGTTGCAGGTACATTGAAGTTTATATACAGACAAAGGTGTTGACGTCACAGAGAGGCAATCTTTTTCATTCGTGCGCATCAGTTTTGTTGTGTTGAACACCACTCTCACCTGTATTGATGGAAACTGTGCTTTTGTCGCTCGAATTACTTTTCGTTTGAAGATTTCCGCTGAAAGATCACCTCCAAAGGGAACACTAAGCGTTACTATCTGGGGAGTTTTGTTTTCCTCCAAATTGGCCTCGATTTTGTTGCGTTGCCTCAAGTTGTATTCGATGAACCAGTCCGGATAGCGTCCGGATCAGACCTCCGAAGTGCGTATGGCCAATATATGCGCACATTCAAAAGCAATAAACTGGTCACCAAAAGGCATCTAGAAGAACTGAATGAGCTAAAACGAAACAAACAAGTCAGGCTCATGAAGCCAGACAAAGGGACAGGCGTAGTGTTAATGAACTATACGGATTATAGTCAGGCGATGTTACAAATTCTTAATGACAAATCAAAATTTAAACGCGAAGAGGTACAACGCGACACTACGGCAAAATTAGAAAATTCCATAACGAAGATTCTAAACCGAATTATTTCGAAGGTCGAGGCTAAAGAAGAAATCGACATAGAGCACAAAAATGCTTTTATTACAGAATGCAAACATGCCAAGCCCGTAGGTTCAACGCAACCGATATTATATGGGTTGCCTAAGGTTCACAAAATGACCAACAATGAAAGACTTCCGCCTTTCAGGCCCATTTTATCTATGATAAATTTCCCACAGCACAGGGCAGCCAGACTATTATGCCGGATTATAAAACTTATCACGAAAGGAAGAATAGACCACGTTGTACAGGATAGCTTTCAATATGTAGAAAAAATTCGCGACCTAAATTTGAAAGAGAGGAAAATGGTGTCCCTCGATATAAAGTCACTCTTTACTAGCATTCCAGTAAATAAAACTATAAATATCCTATGTGAATATATACGATCATCAGGAGCGGAAACACTGATAGAAATGGGACGACATGTGAGAGAACTACTTCTATTATGCACATCCAACGTACAATTCGTATTCCAAGGAGTCTTCTACAGACAAATTGACGGCATAGGTATGGGTAGTCCTCTTGGACCAGTATTGGCAGACATATACATGCACCATTTAGAAACAACTGGTTTAAAACCATTTATCAATGGAGCTCATTTTTACGTGCGCTACGTTGACGATACTTTCATGGTCGTTGAAAAGGATGAAGATACAAATTCACTGCTACATCACATAAACAAGGTAGACCAGGCAATCAAGTTTACAATAGAAGAAGAAAAAGACGGATATTTATCCTTCCTAGATGTAGGAATAACGAGAGATGAAGAAGGTACTCTCTCAAGGTCAGTTCACAAGAAATCAAGCTGGACTGGACAATATGTCCATTATATGAGTAGTGTGCCAAGGGCGTACAAAAGGAACCTAATAATGAATTTGGGCACACGAATACGCAGGATTTGTTCACCGGACAACATTGAAGTAGAGCTAAATTTGCTTCGCGAAGCGTTGAGAAATAATGGCTATCCGGACTGGTTCATCGAATACAACTTGAGGCAACGCAACAAAATCGAGGCCAATTTGGAGGAAAACAAAACTCCCCAGATAGTAACGCTTAGTGTTCCCTTTGGAGGTGATCTTTCAGCGGAAATCTTCAAACGAAAAGTAATTCGAGCGACTAAAGCACAGTTTCCATCAATACAGGTGAGAGTGGTGTTCAACACAACAAAACTGATGCGCACGAATGAAAAAGATTGCCTCTCTGTGACGTCAACACCTTTGTCTGTATATAAACTTCAATGTACCTGCAACACTCAGTACATCGGCAGATAAAAAAGAGGCTCTAAACTAGAATAAATCAGCATCTCCCTCAAACACTATTAAAGAGGGGTGCAGCTCCTGCACAAAAATCAGCAATTTGCGAGCATGTACTACTTACAGGTCATGCTGTTAGTAGTAACAATTTTTCAGTTCTCCACAAGGCAAAAACAGTGAAACTGCTTCTGGCTTTTGAATCTATTGCAATTAATAAGCTGAAGCCCTGCTTAAACGTGCAGAAAATAATTCAAAAAGAAATTAAATTGGACTGGAACAAAGACATAACTGACATGCCTTTAAAAATAGCCAACGCTTCGCAAAATACGACACATACATCAATTACGGACGCAATTAGAATGAAAGCGATGACACACCAAATGGCGTTACGCAAAAGGAGTGGTCTTAATTGCGCAAAACAAAGGCTAACATAACGAAGAGGAGATTGGTTACGACAAATGTACAGTGGGATTGGATGAACGGAATATGCTAACGAATCCAGAACAATGGCTGTAGATACTGGTAGAAATAAGATTTATTAATAAATGTTATTCCATGGAGTACGTTGTTTTGTTCTTACATTTTAAAAATGGTGAAAATAGAAGCGATCAATATATATATATATATATATATATATATATATTTATATACCCCAAGCTCGCAAACTTGATTTAAAGAATTTACTACCTTCACGCGTGCCATAAATATTGTTTTTCGAATTGTAGTGCCTATAAATAAGCCAGTGGCGAAAGCTGTAAACATTTAATGTTCGCATTGCAAAGTAATTGTGCAGCCGACATTTCGTCAAGGCAATACTGAATGCGAAATCCACAGATGTGGAGCCGCATATCTAATTTTGCTTTCCATATATATATATATATATATATATATATATATATATATATATATATATATATATATATGCATTGTGGTCTAATCCTCGCTAGTCAGCTTGCCGTCGTAAATTTATTATTATACTGGAAGGTCGAAAACGCGTCAGTGCGTGCATTTGCAAGTGTAGTTTTGTTAGCATATTTGGACGACTGGTTAAAAAACTATGGGATTGGTGTTGACTTTAAGCTCGCAAATTTGATTTAAAGAATTTATATATATATATATATATATATATATATATATATATATATATATAGTTTGAATTCAGAGAATTCATATAAAATTTGTATTTTGTAAAATAATTTTGCTTTGCTGCTGATGTTGCTTGAAGTGGTTTTACTCCAAATAAACAATCCTTTATAGGGTTCCATATTTTTTATCTTCGACCTTATCTCTACTCCATGTATGTTTAGCATCTGGCTCATATATACATCCGTCAACAAATTCAAGTGGAGTTTTTTACAGTAGCATTTCCTTCTAAATCAAAATGAATTTAAAGAATCAAACTGTCATTTATGTTATTAAACGGACATTGTTTGCGCGGGTGGTCATTTATGTTGCACGGGGCCGGGATAACTCATTTCTTTGTACTTTACTACTATTAATTCAATAAAACCAGAAAGATAAACCGAAGACAGCGTGAACGTAAATTATAATCTCGAGCACATTCCTTTCATACTTACTGGATAATCATCAGTAGGAGCCGGTAATTCACCCTTTACCCACTATACATTTGCATGATGGATGTGGTAAAATAGAACGGTACAATCTGCTAGACGAATGTATAAACATACAATAGTGAAGCTAACATCATATAAAGTCTTAACAGTGCGACTTCAAAGCTAATTTACTCTAAATAATATAAATACCGAGTATGAAAATGTTAGTATCACTATGACTATTGTGTGAGTACCCGACACCAACATTATAGTACCATAAAGGTACCTGGTACTAACACTATGGTTACGTTAGCGTTAAAGTCGCATTGTCGAGACTTTATATGATGCTAGCTTCACTACTGCAGATTTACACATTCGTATAGGAGATAGTACCGTTCTATTTTCCCACATTCTTCACCTAATTATATAGGGGGTAAAGGGCGTAATACCGGATTCTACTGATGATTTGCCAGTAAGCACGAAACGAATGTGCACGAGATTATACTTTCTGTTCATTCTGTTTTTGGTTTATCCTTCTAATCGTAATTGAACTAAGTTGTTTCCAGGTGCGCAACACCTAATACATAATTGAATATATATTAGATCTCCGCCACAAACAGTATTTAACTTTACTACCATGTTTGATGAACCATTTCTAACTGGATTTCAAGTTGCAGATTAGTATACCAAGATCGGCATAATACAAATAATATACATTTGTATTTGTATATTTTTGCATAACAAATTTCTCCTTATTACCGCTTATCTTTTCTTAGTGCAGTCAACTATTCCTTTAACATGTCTCTCAGCAGAAACTCTACACTGAATGGTTGAGTCTAATTCCTTTACTTCATGTACACTGTTGTTCTAAGCTCTTGCATTTTTTCGAGTTGATCTTAAGATCAAGCTTTATTAAACATCTGTTCAGATCGTCAATTTCTTATATTATATTTTTAAGAGAAATTTATGTTCTTTGAGTGAATTGGTTTTATATTTTTAGATCATCAGTAAATTTGCAGACTTGACAATTTGGGAGCACATTCTGCGATTTCGCAAATATAATTTTAAATAATATCCCATCCAATCAAGAAACAGTGGAAAATTTCGTTGTAACTCTTAACAGTTTATATTGGATACTATGAACTTGTATACACATACTTTAAGTACATATGTAAAACTGTATTAATCTATAAAACAGCCGGTTTAAGCTATATTGAACGAATTGTCTCCATACTGAGTTCGAAAATGATGAAGTCAAACGTTTTTTTTAAAGATATCAATGAAAATATTCACGTTGTATATTTTTATCATCAAGAAATACGATATAACTCCACACGGAAAGACTATTTGTAACGGTCGAGCCTGCTTTAATTTATCCATGCTGACCTGTATCAAAGTATAATGGCGGTTAGAGCCAAGATGATTTAGTATTAATCATTCACTTATCTGCAAGAGTAAAGGAATCATTAAGGTTAATCTACAAACACCCGCACAAGTCGGTCTGTTAACTTTGGACATCGGTCCTACCATGCTTGTTAAAATAATAGATGGTATAGTGCCATCGATCAAAATTGTTCTAAAAGACGAGCAAAGTGCATTCAGGAGCACACAAGGTAAGTGAAGCAGACTCGCATCCAAAATTTATAAATGTTCCTTTTGTTTTTCTGGTTATACAAATGTTCGAGTAACGTAGACATATGACCTTCATTGTGAGGGTTACACAAGGTTACCCAAACATCTCTTCTAAGTAGCATACAAGTTTATTAAATGTTTTATCTAATGGCAATTTAAGTTTCTCTTTCTCTTCTTGCTTGCAGTTGTTGGTCAGGGGTTTGTATCCTTGTTTTGGATCATTGTTAAGCTAATCCGGTAGTATCGCCTCTTGTCTTTTATGGATTTTTGATAATACCGCGCTTATTTCGTTATCTAACTTGTCTAATCTCAAAATTGTAAAGTTTTAATTAAGCTACCTCTAATAATATTATATCTTTCGGTTTTCAAAATGCATAATCCTTTATGCAGCGTTTCCGAAGTTGTATAGACAAACGTGGACATATGTAAAAGGTTACATAGCAATGCAGACACAGAAGAAACGAAAACAGTATTGTCCATGACAAATAAACTATCGTAATAAATGTCTCTGCTCAACTTTCAAAAAAAAAATCCGTGAGTTCTGGAGCCCAAGTTATGCATATTCGTGGCCGTAATTTCTTTTGTTATAACAGTCGTATGTTTAATTGCAGAATAACACGAAGATGTTAATATTCATTAAATTAATGAACACACTTAATTTGTTTGCGTTTTCCATCAGTAATCTCCATTTCACCCAAGTTTTGCCATCTATCGCCTTAGTTTTACTAGCTATTTTTGGGTTTTATTTTACTACTGTAATGTCCAAATTGTAGTTTTTGATTCGATTGCCGGTTTACTTTGTTCCATTATTGTTCATGCGTATCACCTAACTCAATTTCCATTAATTTATTTTCATTTATTACACTCTTCATTGATGCCTTAAGCTCGGAAACTAATTTGACAATGTTCTTGTCGGATTAAACTGAAGTCATGCTAATTATAGTTGACTGAAGTACATATTGGTGACAAATAAACCGAGAAGAATCCCTTTAAAGATTGCCTCTGTTAAATTTATGATAACAATTGCACCACAATTTTCAGCCAGCGCAAAACAGGGAAGATACAGACTATCAGTACACACTTGCTAGTCACTATTACACTCAACCCTACATAATCCGAATTTTGATTTCTATCTTAATCTTTCTAATTGATAAGAAAGATGGACTTTGTTGACATAAAAAATATTGTTACAAACCGCTAGCTGGAAATTAAAGCGTAAAAAATAAACTGTTAATTTATTCGTATATGGCGAATTGTTCCTATCGCTCTCTTCCTACTGAAATTCCTTATGTCAAAACATTAGAAATTTAGTCCTAACTGGTTTAGTTTCTCAGTATCTTTGTGCACTCTGGCAAATTGTGGAATGCAAAGATCCCGAGATGTACGTCCCCAGTGCCAGATATTCTAAAGACTAGTTTCTTTTGAATGCTTTCGGAGTGCTAGCTTCATATGATGAATCTCCACGATTTGCGTCCGCGAGTTGTCGCCTTGCACTATTAGTGTCGCAAAGATCCGATTGATGCCCATTTCCAAGTACGCATCTGTTTCGCCTTCGATCAGGCTGGGTGCGTTTTTTCGTCCCTTTCTTCCGAAGGCTTCAACATCGTTCAAAATAACCACTGGAAATGAGGTGCGATCTAATCTTCGTTGACTGGCGACGTTTCGATATGGCGTTTCCCATATCATCCTCAGGCCTCTAATCACACACACGCACAATCGAAATACCCACAATAGCAGATTTAAATCGCACCTCATTTCCAGTGGTTAGTATGAACGATGTTGAAGCCTTCGGACGAAAGGGACGAATACGCACCCAGCCTGATCGAAGACAAAACAGATGCGTACTTGGAAATGGAGATCAATCGAATATTTGCGACTACTTTCTTTGTCATTCCCTGTACAAATGAAGCCATGCGTGCCTTCCGCGTTTTCTTGTAGATATGCTATGCCAGTTCCAGATCGGAAGACTTATAGCATTTAGGCCAACCAATTCAGCTCAAGGTTGGAACTGGACATCTTATCTTTATAAACGTCCATGATCAGCCTCACTGTAAAGACCATCCCCTCCTCAACGTGGTACGACGGTGTCAACCATGTTTCGATGGCCGATCGTACATGGGCTAACGGGGCCATGGCGGTGGTGTCACCAGGGCGTGGTGGATTTCCGACCGGCAATCGGATCTCCTATAAAATACCACATGAGCCCGACGACGGCACCATGACGCGGCGTGTGTTCCCCGCCACAAAAGGGGACAACAGCCACAGGATTACATGGACTCCTGGACAGTACCCCGTACTTCCGAATGGCGAATGAGCTCTCAACAGCCACCGGCAACCATGCAACTTACTGCTGCCTTGCAGACTGCGCTTGGATGTGCAAAGGCTAGAGGTGCGTCCTCGATCAAAAAGCCGAGTGGTGAGGGGACACCACTTGTACCAAATTCCCAAGAAACTCCATGAAATGGAGCCGGCTTATCCTCTAAAAGGAGTCAGCCGCAGTAAAGTAAAGTAAAGTCACTGTTTTCTGTAACGATTAAACGTTGCTACTGAAACAATAGAAAGACTGTGTACTCGACTGATTTCATCAGTACACAGACTTGTTAACACACTGTCACTAGAACTGATAAACAGAAAGTTGTACATCATGTTGTGTCATGGCGTTGTATGGTTGTAAACATATTGTAGTGTTCTTCACATTCAACCGCTATATAATTAGTCATTCGTGGTGGGGGAAAAACGAACTGAATTCACTAACATTGAACAGTCCCTCCTCGATACAAAAAACCACATACCTGTACCTATAGCTCTAGTCTGTGTGTCCATCTGTTGTATCATTCACGTCAGCAAACAGAAAATTAAATTTTAATTATGATTTTCTGTTTTAATGTTCCCGGCCACTCCTTCGTTCACACGATCGAGATAGGACTAAAATACACAGGCCACAGATGAAAACCAAATTTAGGGACATATATTTCCACCATATATGACCACATTATGGTCATATCCGCGCCTGATTCAAATCGAAAGTTGACTACTTGAACAAATTTGGAAAAACAAATTTTTTGGTGTTGACTTTGTTGAATTCCCTGTGAGCTCCATGTAAACGAATTGCAGCACTTGCCGGTTAATTTCGTGTCCTCGGGCCTTATTAGAGTGTTCGTTTCACACTTCCGCGAATACCTCAAATTACCCCTCCATGGAACACCTGAATAATCACTAACCGCGCCTTGGCTCCTATTGGCAGCTTGCATGGCCTACGGTGTTATGTATTTCTGAATAGCATGTGCTGCTACAACGCATAAGTTACATAGCTGGCAAATGTTCCACTGGACAAGATACCAACGTGGTCCTTGACATCTTTACACTTCACCTTATTTAGAGGCTTGTTTCCTATCAATTATCGTGAAATTCTCATATGCCAGATCTGTAGCGGTCTCAGAGTAAGAACGCTATATATATTGTGCTTGGAATTGCGCATCGTGGATGACATTCCCCAATAGTGAGCTGAAGTCCTCTTACGAACTTATTCGCGTTATAGAAACTCACTCTTTTTGAGGCTGGCATCCATGTCAGTAAAATAAACACTTTCTGATAAAGATTTCAAAACTGACAAATCATTAGAAGCATGCATCGGAAACGCATAGAGATCCGAAATCCAAGTTAAGTACGATCATATACTTGCAAAGCTTCCTTATTCCTGTGTTAAATGAAAAGCCATAACGACCGATAGAACAACTGTACTGATAATTTATTAAGACATGATTAAAGTTGGGAGCTGAAGAACTAACCTTGCTCTCATAAACAAAGACCGCACAGCAGTAACAAAATATGTAAACTGAAAACAAGCGCGAATCTAAAATAAAAATCCACTGGAGCATTTAAAAAGAGTATGTTCCAGAAATTTTACAATATTTGAAAAACAATTTCCTCCATACAATATTTGTATAACGAACCAGCCGAAAACTCATGAGTAAAAAATAAATTATTAATTTATTTTCATATGGGGATATATTGACCTCCATATAGTATTGCTGTCTATGTTGAGTTCAATGGAATTTAAGCGCATAGAGAAAATTGCGATAAATGGTAGCAATAATGTAATTAAATCCAAAAAGCAGAAAAATAAGAATGATCAATAGTCCTGGGAAATCTACGTGATCTGAGTGCAATCAGGATACTTCCACATTATCTAAACGGGTGGTTAACTTTTCTTTAATGCAACTGAAGAAACAGTGCAATGGAATTTAAGCGCATAGAGAAAATTGCGATAAATTGTAGCAATAATGTAATTAAACCCAAAAAGCAGAAAAATAAGAATGATCAATAGTCATGGGAAATTCTATGCGATTTGAGTGCAATCAGGATACTTCCGCATTATCTAAACGGGTGGTTAACTTTTCTTCAATGCAACTGAAGACTAACCAGTGAGGAATACTTAACCTCAGACTAAATACGGCGATTCATTTTGAATAAATACCAATATGTTAGATTATTACGGATAAAGCGAAGATTGCCCAGGTTCTCTCTAATAACGATAAAACAAATGTACTAGCCAGATTATCAAAGTAAAATGCACTATCAACTATAAAACTGTGATGTTTATCAGAAAGATAAATAATGACCCTACAGGCAGTCTACAAGGAAATTTGATAGCATTAATCAATAAAATGATCAGATCAGAAGAATAGAACTCGGCACATAGGACCTCACTAATAAAAATATATAGTTATACAGAAAAGATATTGTTTTGTGAGGTTCCAAAAATAGGGAAATCCATTTAAATTAATTGTGAATTATCAGAATTTATAGACTTTTAAAATGTCAAATTTGAGATATTATTGAAAAATACAGTTTATTAGAGTAATGGATTGCAATCGCAAAATATATATCCATGTATACTAATCTTCCGGTGAAAACAGCACGGAAGTGCGTTAAATACCATCAAATTGAGCTTATGGTATTATTAAAGAAGGAAAATAACTTTAAGAGGTGAGAGCCGCATATCTAATTTTTCTTTTCATATATATACAAAGCGGTGTGATCCTCGCTAATCAGTTTGCCGTCGTACTCTGAAGATGATCATGGAAGGTCGAAACGCATCAATGCGTGCGACTGGCGGTAGTTTTGTTATGGTGTTCGACGACTGGTTAAATACAATGGGATTGGTTTTTACTTTAAGCTCGCAAACTTGATTTAAAGAAACGTTAAGGATTATTATGATAATGAAAAAATGTATTACTTTTTTTTAATTTACATTCAGAAAGGAATACAACATCTAATTTACGTGTGTCTTAATCAGGAAACATTTGTCTTTTCCAGTCAGGAACATGGGCATGCGTTACCTGAAAAGAGATATTTTTGATAAACAAATTTCAATCCATACCTTTTGTTAGTTTCATAATTGACATTGTACTAATAGTGAATCATGATGAAAAGTAACTAATGCGATGTAATAATTTAGCCAATCAACTGTGTGAATTGCAATTTACACTGGAAAAAGAGCAATAACAGGTCACATAATTTTTAGATTGAAGATCGACAAGCTATGGTCAGACACTGGCAAAAGGGCTATTAATCGCGTACTTTTTAACATAATTATTCAAAGCGTACTAGAAGAATACAACAAGGTCAACATGAAGAAAAGGCATAATCTCATGTGCACTCGTGTTTCATACTTACCGACAATTTAATGATTACCGAGAAATGTGATAAGCGATGCCGATCAACACCAAATTAGAAGGCCTAGTTAGAGTAGCGTGTGTTTAAAAATTAGTTGTTATTCTCAATTTTGGTGACATTATCCTATCTCAAAAACCAAAATGTTAGTACCCATTACAATTATAGTACCTATATATATATATATATATATATATATATATATATATATATATATATATATATATATATATATATATATATATATATTGATATAAAACACTTCACATTTCTTCACTGAATATCTAGTGGGCATATGATGTATTGCCGACTCTTACTAAGTCGCCAGTAAGCAAGAAACACACGTGTAAATGAGATTATGCATTTCATCCGTTCAATTTAAAAAAATATCCTTCTGGACCTAATTGTGCTAATTCGGTACAAGCTGCGCCTTAAGGAATATATAATTGCATATATATTAGCTCTCAGCAACAAACAATAGTTAACTGTTGTATATTTAATTGAATGATGTCATAACCGACGCAATAAAGGATAAATGAAATCGATTAAGACCAGACTGTATAGATTCTCTGGAGAAACAGGCGCTCACAAAAGTATTTAATTCTCAATTTTTGTAAAATTTAACCAAAACCGAAATCCATTTTTTTGGTGCCACATACAGAATCGGCATTTGGAAAACAATTTTTTTGATACCCTTTACAAGTTTGGCTTATATTATGTATAGTGAGTTGGATTTGAAGTCGCATTATCGAATACTTTATGAGCTAATGTCGACACTCCATGAATAAACTTTCGTATAGGAGTATGTATTAGGTGTTGCGAACCTAGTAACAAATTATTTCAGTTGTGACCAGAAGGATAAACCAAAGGCAGCATGAACGGAAAGTATAATCTCATGCACATTCGTTTCGTGATTACTGGCAACTCATCAGTAGGAGCCGGTATTACGCCCTTTAACCACTATATATTTTAAATGAAGCATTTGGTTGCGCAGTGCTGTCCTTCTTTTTGTAGATTTGACCGCATTTTTCTTGTGCGGGACAATTGGTAGCACTCATAGGTCGGTAAAATCTTGAACTTTTTCCGTCTTCAGATGATGTAATTTTTGGCCTCAGTTGATGGGTTCTCACTTGTCCCTTCTTCTTTAAGCCTTCAATTAGCTGATTGTCTGAAAATGACGTTGGAACAAGATTTTCCATTGTTCTTTCACCAAATTTTCGAGCCCGAATTTCCAGGCTCATCTTCAGGGTTGATTTACTACGCACAGGAGTAAAACACAACTTGTGGCAAATGTCATTTAAAGGCTACGCACCATCAGAAATATTTGCTAGACGTGTTAAAACAGCAGTGACATCTCGGTTGCCTAATACACAAGTGATGCTCGTCCATACAACAATACGCATGCTTTAACATAAATGTAGGTGATAAGCTTACTGCAATCGAACAGTTCACCATTGCCTATTCATAGAAATGGCGTAGCTGCTCAGCGCGTTATGTAGGCAAAAATAAACGATTACCAATGAAGCGTATTCAAGAGCATTTCCAACTAAACACAGTTGGCATGTTAATACAAATTACACTCAAACTCAGGCGGATTTACTGATGTTCACCAGAGCAAAACGAAAAGAATTAAGCACAATAGAGGTTGTTGTGTCCAACATCCTTTATCCTCATCTAAAGGAACAAAATATAAGTTCGTACATAATCTACATAGAATCTGTAGAATTGTTTGTGTGCGCATGTACGTATCCTGTCACCTGTTCGTTGTTCGGAAATGTATATGTTTAATTTAACATTGTACGCCTTGCTTTCTGAAAAGAAGACTATATATAAAATACCAGATGTTTAAGTCGAGTTGAATTCAGGCGAAAATGATTGCCTTTTTTCACTGTAATTTGTGTACCTGATTGAAAATTAATTTAAATTTCCAATTATGATTTAATTCTCATTTCAAATTAAAAGTGATACAAATTATTTAAATCAAGTTTACGAGCTTAATATAAATACCAATGTCTTGGGATTTAACCAGTTGCATAACATAGTAAAAAATCGTAAGTCACATGTTCTGATGTGTTGCGAACTTTTGTGATCATCGTCACAGCACAACGGTAAACTGATAATCGCGGATACGGCCGCAATGCATATATAATTAAATACAAATTAAATTTAGTGGTCAACTCTAGTAGGCTGGAATACATTTAACTTGACTGGTAATGTCTGCTGCACAATGTCAATGTAACCACGAAAATTAACATTTTGCAACATTCGCTACATGTATATAAGTTCTACAATTAAACAATCATCGATTGCACGAATGGTAATAACATATTTTTAAATCGATTAGCAGAATTCGACTTCGCTATCTTTCATATTGATGGTAAAGAGAGTGCGGTAACAGATGCACTTAGCAGACGTCGAGCTGATACATCAAGGTCCAATGAACAATCTAGAAGATTCTACTAAAAATTTGGTGAATAAAATCGAGGAAGCGCAAGGATCGGATCCCTTTACGTTAGATTTGGCTAAGAGACCCGGCTATGTTCGCAAGCTCCTGAGTGGCAAGTGGTTGTTATGCGAAACGTCCTGAGATAAACCACGACCATATGTGCCTCGAGTTTGGCTCAACTGCGCAGTCACTTTTATTGTTAAATGTGTAGTGACGGAAGGAGAGCAAGTGTGTCAGTCGTGGAGGGCAAGTTTCGGCTGCTGAAGGAAACTCTGGCCACTGGCATCTGCTCATCAGCCTTGGATGGCATACTATCTAGGAGAAGGTAAGATCCGAAAACAAACCATCCACGCTATGAATGGGCGACCTTGTGCACTTTTATAATCGACATATAACTATGAACACTAAAAATTAAATTTGTTCGCCTCTTATGGTTATGGCAGGGAAGCATTAGTCAATTTTGGCTTTGTGACTGTACATGATGATGATGATGTTATTAATATATATATATATATATATATATATATATATATTAATATCAATGCCTTTTAGGTAACTTGAGTATATTTATATTGGAATAATTATAAACTATAAATATAAATATATATATATATATATATATATATATATATATATATATAGAGAGATAATGAGTTTGTGTAAATATATCAGTTCGCAAACTTGATTTCATGAATGGTATTTTATATGGAGAAAATGTGCTCAATAAGTGAAATAAAGAGAACATTGAATAGATTGCAAATATTAGCCCATTCATAATTCAGTTCTGGCGGGGCATTCACATTAAACTGGGCTTTATATTAATTGGAAAGGATGTAAATGCAAATCGAAATTCCATCATTAGTAGAATGACTAGGTTGATAATTGCATCAATTTGAATAAAACCTAGAAGTGAGTTCATGAGTATAAAAGTTGCTGAAAATCTCTTCGCCATGCGTTTCATTATGCCATATCGTTTCGCATAAAATGCATGCTAGAAAAGTTTGAGGCAATAATCAAACCCAGTAATAAGAAAATTCAACTAATAAATTCGGCTTAGAAACGCTTCATATAATTCTCCATCAGCTTTATTTTAATTGAAATTTTTCGTACTTTATTTTCCCCCTCTGCCCGCTCTACCACGAATCGGACGTGGTTTGATGCAATGAACGGCTCAGAGTAGTTGTTCATTAGCAAGTTTTTCCACAGGTAGCCTAGTTATTCCTCGATCTTATGCTAAAAGCAGATCTTCCTGATTCTGTTTGCTAGATTGCTAATTAAGTTGCTTTTGTGAGATTTTACCACAATGCTGTTGTACTGAACGTATTGCCCAGTGAAAGCGGATTTTCAATGTATGGCCGATTGACGATTTCGGGCTGCGTAAGGGATGAAATATAATATATCATCTTCAAAACTTTTGCAGAGTGCACACTGGTCAAATAGGTTTCTAGGCTCGATTGATCAAGATGGTGCATGTATACATTTTCTAGGAGAGGTGCTATGCAGCTTCCAATAGCGACGCCATTGAACTGACGGTAATATTTTCTTTCGAATGCAAATTGCATGCTATTTCTACATACTAATATGAGGTCGTTGAGTTCTTGAAACTCGTTGTTAATGAAGTCATACAAGATCGTCATTGTTTTTTTCGAGTAGAATGTTCGTAAACAAGAGTGGAACGCCAAGCGCGATGAACGCCTAAAATCACTTCGTTGACGTCTATCTATCGATTTGACAAAACGTTTTTTTAGGATAAAATTGGTCTGGCTTAA
This sequence comes from Eudiplozoon nipponicum, assembly GCA_029291075.1. Taxonomy (NCBI): domain Eukaryota; kingdom Metazoa; phylum Platyhelminthes; class Monogenea; order Mazocraeidea; family Diplozoidae; genus Eudiplozoon; species Eudiplozoon nipponicum. The sequence continues at coordinate 32,347 of JAQBSW010000980.1, read as the reverse complement.
TGTATGGTCTGCTGGGGAAAGTAGTGAGTTTTTTGCCTCGAACGGATCATTAATGTAGAATCCTTACCGTTTTTCATTGACGAAGTGAAACGACCTGTGTGAAAATTGAAGGGTTGACGATAACATCTGGGAAGTTTCGAAAACAGACACCTTGCAGCTGCTATAATGGCTAGGTAGCAAGATGAAGGGAAAACTACAGGTTCTAAAAAATACTCAGTAGTATATTTTTTCTTTTTAAAATCTAAAAAACAATATTAAGTTTATTTATATAAAGTGGTTTGCAAAAAAATTTCAAATAGCAAGAAATTGAACTTAGAAAAATATTAGCGTTACCATTTTAATACCAAATGCTTTATACATTCGGAGAAAAGCCTGAAGTCATGTTATGTTGAGGCCAGCACAAAAAGGCAGGAGGAATGACAGATTTGATTAAAGTTTTAAATTTGAAAAAATATAACCAAAATAAAAAAAAACCAGCATAATTTCGTATCACATACATATGCCGCGTTTTTATTCAATAACCATCCCCTAGCGAATAAATTTATTTTTGTTGCTTTCATTAACAAAAACAAGGGTACCCATCTTTCAATACAATGTATTCAAGTTCAGGTAAGTGAACCAAAAAGGCAATCAAGAAAATTACTAAGCAGGCTAGAAATAATGGAAAAAGCAAAACTAAGAATGAATACTTCCAGATAACATTGATTTTTGTTACGGTGTCACACACGCGTTTAATTACAAGCCTAGCAATTCGTGCGAAAATAAAAAAAAACTATCATCGTTACGGCAAAATACAATGTTTGTGAGAGTACTATATTCAAAAACACTAATTTAATTTTTGTTTGATCGACATTAGTCAGTTTGAGGTGTGTTCTGATAAGGGCTAGAGAAGGCCAAAAAAGCATAATCAATTGTAATAGGACGGATTTTTACAGTTTGTTTTAATAGAAAAAAAAACAGATTAAGTAAAGCAGAGCGTAAGCTGTCAGCTGAAACATACTTAATCAACAGATAAGTAGACAAAAGAACTTCATTAAAGTACATAAAATTCTTAGTTTATCTGACCGATGTTTGTACATAATGGGACAGGTGTTTTATATCAAGATCGCAAACTTGATTTAATTAATTATCACCGTCCGCGCAGCTAATGTTCATTTAAAATATAACTTCATTAATGAATGGAACAAAATCGGGTAAAATGTATGTACTTAATTCGGCTTATTCATTTTCTCTTTTAAAAATTAACAATATTAAGTATGCCATTTTGTAGTAGAGTTGAGTTCCGACGAAAAAATGGCTTTTTAATTTTTTTGTATACATCAGATTTAGGATAACGATAAGTTTCAGCACACAATGTGTCTCTCAATTAAATTACGAATACACAAAAATAGCTGAACTAAAATGTATGCATGAAAGATACGTTAAAAAAGTAACTGCTTTATCATAAAAATATTAGACTTTCATTATTCGATAGATTTTTTATGCAAAAACATCTTTTAAATAAAAACAAAGTTTTACACATTCAAGTATATTCATGTTGCTTTTATTACATAACGAAAATGTAAACATTATTTTAGGAGCAAGAAACGCGTAAATCATTTAAACATGTGCTGAAATTCAGTGTGCCAAAACAATAGTCAAATTACGATTTAATAGTATTTTCCTACTTAGATATTCCTTTTGTGGATTATAAGGATTTAATGTAGGTATTCTAAACTCACAAGTTCGACGGAATGGTTTCAATCAAACTTCTGCGACAATTTCATTCAACTTTAATAAACTATGTCTGAACTTCAATTTCTGTTTCGCACAAGTTTATATGTAAATTTATGAATAAAATTACCGCGAAGACAAGTACCACAGAGGCATATGAATTTACAATTAATGACGTTCGTGTCGCCTCATCAACAGAACAATACACTAATGTAGCAAGAAGGATGGTCTTCAAAAATTAATATGGGTAAATTTGGCAATGGCCATACTAAAACTGATAAAAACTTTTAGAAATTAAAAGTAAGGGTATTTTCTGGTTATAATCAGTTAGATTTTGAGGTCCTAGCAAAAAAATTGATCAGTTTCTCGCGCATAGGCCCTTATATGAGGCTGGCAAAGCCAAGTTTCTGAACTGGGCGCCTGGAGACTAACAAGAACCCATGTAAATCCATTCTACAAGAAATTGATAAACGTCTGGTCCGGTACCAAGGAGTTGCTGTCGTTAGTCGACTTCTTTTTAGGTTTAGTGCATGCCGACACAAACTATGAAGGCAAACATCAGTAGAACAAACTGTTAGATCAACCTAATGTTGCCTTTCTAGATAATATACCTTTCCCATTTGGTGTCCGTTAAGATCTGCAGTCGTCCGGCTGTATCCATGCTCTATCGGCAAGATCGAAATAATTTATTTACTTTTCATTCTAGATCACGTAAATAATAAATCGACTATACGGCAATGAACGGTTAAGTGTTCGACTGTGGGTATTACAACTTAGATTATTGCAATTCGAACAAAATGAACAAGAAACAATATTAACTTCACTAGTGAGGGCCACAATCTGACACAACCCCAGTAGTTCTGTGGGATTCATTGTGCCTATAGGTTGAGACGGTGAGAATCAAAGGCGCCAAAATACAGTTATTTTACATGACAATTTTGACATTGCAGTTATTCACTTCAGATGCATGAAACGCTAATGTAGATTTGCCTGCCAAGATATATTACCAGTGCATAACTTCACCATTACATCCAGAGTGAACTGTTCAATGGCTTTGTTAGTCTTCAAACGCCCAATTCGAAAAAAATTAAGATTATTTATTTTCATATGCTAATTTTTGATAGAGCTCGCTATTCGATAGACTGACCTCTACTTATACTCTAACGAATGTTTGTATGTATGCATTTGTATATGTAGTCAGATTTGCATATATGTATGTATTCATGTATGAATGTACTGATGCATGTATGTTTGAATGTTTGTCTGTACATATGCAAGAATATTTTCGGGATGCATTCCTTTTATTATTTTTTTTCATTTATGCATTTATATATGCACATGTGTAAGAATTTATACAGGTATATATGTTAGTTTTCATATACTTATACATGCATGTAAGTAAGTATGAGTGAAAGACTGTAATTATATATGTGAGTAAATATGCATGCACTTATGCAGGTATCTATACACGTAGGCATGTATTTATATAACTATATAAGTATTCCTTTAAGTATATATCTACGTATGCGTGTTTATGTCTGAATGAATATCTCTCAATTTAAGAGCAACACTCAAATAAACAGTAGTTAAAAGCGCATATTAATATGTGGTATTCCTGATTTGTATGTGACATTTGTTAGTCAGAAAGAAAACAGAAATTCCGTTCATTTTCGGTTTAACACTAGCAACAAATGAAGCTTGCATACATGGGCGATGAAAGACAGAAATTAAGGAATTCACAACAGAAAGGAAACAAAAAAAGCACAAGCATTCAATTTAAGGGAGAGTAAAAAACAGTACCAATGGTAACATCAACATTTGCGTGCATCCGTAGTCAGCCAGTCAGGGTTTCTAAGAAATTCAGCTGTCCGATTGCGACTGCGGCACTTGCTCTGACTTGAGCATTATCGGCATGCAAGAGCTGGGCCATTTCTGAAATAGATAACATTTGTCAGATATACACAGATCCATTAATATTATAGCACATGTCTTCTTAAGTCGTGTATTATGAAAAAAATTACCACGTTTAATAGCATACGCGTAAACATTATAAATAAGAAGAACACATTTGTGGTTAGATAGGATTTTCTTCGAGACGAAGTGTTCAAAGTTAAACGTCTTCATATTCGGTCGATCATCCTTAACTTAGAGCGTTGACATTGGCGTATGTAAAGTAATTTATATATGTTTATATATATATATATATATATATATATATATATATTCTTGTAATGCGAGCCTTTATAAATTCATAGTACTCTTTCCATGTGCAAAAGAAAAAACAAATTTTCTCAGATACAGGAACCGTTTCTTTCACATACTCTTCTTAATGATCTACAAATAAGCATCTGTTTATATATAAACTGCAAGACCAAACAAAATAGAGAAATTCTTTAAATCAAGTTTGCGAGCTAGAAGTAAACACCAATCCCATTGTATTTAACCTGTCGTCGAACAACATAACAAAACTACCGCCAACCGCAACGTGCGTGGCGGCTGGCGGGATTGGTGTTTACTTCAAGCTCGCAAACTTGATTTAAAGAATTGTTACCACCACACGCGCAAACAATTATTGTTAAAATAGAGAAATGTAAAAATGGAGAGAAGACGAAATAAGGGAACCAATCAATTGCGTGCATCAATCCAGTTCAAGCTCAATGCTTGAACATGCTTCTTCTGCTTGCATTAATCCGGCTGCAATTTGTTTATCCATAAAGCTTCGTATGTGGCTAACTCCTTTCTGTTATTACATTTAGTAATTATATTAAATGCTACGTCTGGAGAACATGTGTGAGGTTTCAATGATGTATTTCGCAATTGAAGATGTGTTTTCACCATTTGATTTAAAACAGGCATTTATGCTGCAATATCCTCTCATTCGATTAATTTATCGTCTGGTCGATCGGCCTATGTAAATTGATCGAAAACTTGCGCATGTATTATAATCAAAGTTGGGAACTTAGTATAAACACCAGACTAATTAAGTAAATAAATTGGTCGGGATAAATTAAAAATTGTATAGTGTAGAAAAGGCAATTCATCCAGTAGACCGGTTTCGTCCTTATTGGGATCTCATCAGGTACTGGCCAGAATTTTCCGTGAACAGGGCTCGAAACTTGGCACATCTGCTTTACAACCTTGATTATAATATTTGTTATCACTGTCCGCGCAACCAATGTTCGTTTAAATATAGAAATATTCATTTCAACACCACTTCCCCATCGAGTGTGGTGTATGCTTAGTTATGACAGATTGGGGATGATTAGTTGGAACTTTGTGTCTAAATGGATGCCATATGAGCTCCAATTAAAGAAAGAAAAAACTAACCGAGTTACAATGACTGAAAATCGTGTAGTGTGCGGAAGGGTGGCTCAGAGGTTAGAACACCAGATTATGAAGCAGACGTGCCCAGATTCGTACCCTGTCCGCGGAAAATTCTGGCCAGTACCCGATGAGCTCCCTTTAAGGACGAAACCGATCTTTTGGATGAATTGCCTTTTTGCACTATACAATTCTTAATTTATTCCGACCAATTTATGTATTTACTGGGTCTGATGTTTATATCTAGTTCGCAACCTTGATTATAATAATTGTTATCACCGCACGCGCAACCAATGTTCGTTTAACTTGCGCATGTATAATCTGACGTAAAACCGAAATTCGTATGCGCGTTGTTGAAACTTTGAAGCAATGTTCGTGATTGCGACCGGTTCTTAAGGACAAGGAAAATATCATCCACCTACAGTATGTATTGAGATTATTTACTTAATTCATTCATTAATGATGTAATCTGTGGATTGCTAAGAAAAATATCAGCTAACACTGGAGATAAGGGGTTAGCCATTGCCATATCATCAATCTGTTTATAAATGAATAAAGAATAACACAAAATTGAATTTTTTTATGTATAAAAATGAAATGAGCAGAACAAATAAACCAAACTCAATGGCATTAATTTTTAATAAAAATGAAATGAAAAAAAGGAAATTGGCAACTGTCGTTGAATAGGCATGGCGATTAAGTGGCTTAACTCTACCACCTGTGTCACAGTTTGTTGTATTGCCCCATCCGTTTGTCCAACATAACTTTATGGATTGTACAGTGACAGATCCTACTAATAAGCAATCGGTAAGCACAAAAATCACGCGCCAATAGGCTAAAAGCATTTGTCTGTGCTAACTTTGTCGCGTCAATCTGGTTCCATATTAACTAGCTTGTTATTATATATGCCAAGCCCAACGCATGAATGCATATTTTATGCGGTAGCGAAGCATAACCTCTCCAATGCTGGCGTATTATCTGTCTGTTGTTGTCTGCTGACCACCAAAAATATACAAACAAATAACGCCATTTAGACTTAAATTTAAAAGATCCACGCCCTAATAAGCGAATTTCTGGTCTATTCAGCATTAAATAGGTTTGAACGCAATACCTGTACTGGATCACGCACGCTGTTCTGCCCACAAATTCTAAGGAATAAAAGTTTAGTGTTAACCGAATCGTTATGGAAGTTGCACAGTTGATTGCCTCATTCAAATGTCATGCTTTAAGAGAAAATAAAGGGTAAAAATACACACACACACACACACACACACACACACACAAGAACGGAGATCAAGGTAGCCCACATAGTGATCTCTAGAAGAGATTAGAATCACTAGGTCACTCAAGAACCGAAAAAGGTATCAAACAGTCTAATATTCTCTGGTACGGAGGAGGCAGCTTCACCAAAGAACGATATATGCATATAGGATAAACCAATTGCCTGGCAACTCTTTGGTGTTCTTTGAAATGTACACTTACCGGTATACACGTGTCCAACTTGAAAGTTGGACAACATTTCAGCAGTAAAATTGCGAAGCAGAAAGCCTAAAAATGAAATAGGCTTTAATTAATGTACTTCAAACAACAACAATTTGAATAGATGATGTCAAAAATTAATTATTTAAAGCTTACCGACATGAAGTAGACACATCACATTTACTAAAAGCAGTCCACAACAGAGAGCTTATCGTAAGTTACAAGTACAGAGCTGCTCAGAACTACCTTGGTCATCATCAGAAGGCGAGGATAAATTACCTAACCTGGTTTAAACTCCAACGAATAAATAAAATTCGGCTCAAACTCGTAGTGGCCTCACGTGCCGCATAAACATGAAAAATATTCGAAATAACTGTGTAGATTTTAATAAATTGCCCAGAGTCTCTTTTTAGTTCAGTAAAAAAGTAAATAAGAAAGGTATATAGATAGGCCCCAATATTTAAATATAATGTTCTAACTTGAAATAAGTCCCAACACCATTTTTCAAGTCTCACAGTGCATCAAAACTGCCGCAAATCAAACGTGCTTTCGCGTTTCGGCCTTTCAGTGTCATAAACACGACACTAAGATAGGTTTGTATTATTATTTGTGACTTAGTAAATAAAATGTGAGATTGGCATATATTCAAAGACAGATTCAATGATTGATTAGTTGAAAACATTGTTAGACCACACATGCATGCACACACGGACAAATTGACATATTTCCACGGTGATGTCCAGAGCCCACGCCAATAATGCTGAATTAACTAGTCCTATCGTTTGGACCTTGTCTGCCATAAGATAACAGTGGATTTCCGTCCACTGAAGTATCTCGTCGTTAATAATTGTAAGGTGCGTCGCGATTAAAATGACTCCTACCGCTAATAATATTTATCAGCCAAGAAATCTTTCGTCTGCCACTTCAGCAATTCCGGCTAACTGCTGGAGTATTCACGGTAGCCAGGCGAACAGAATGAAAAAGCGGATTTCTCAGTTACTCTTTTTGAAGCGGCAGGGAATGCGCATCAAAGTGCAGCCCGTGCATACCTCATCTGTTAGTAAATTTTTTTTCCAGATTAATGTCTCTAGATGCTCAGCTGATAACAAAATTAAACCAAACCCAGCGCGTGCATCGATTTACAAAGCTGTCCAGGCACTATAACCTATAGTCCCTCATTTCCTAAGTCTCAGATGCATGAAAAAAGACCGACAATACACCTTATCTAAAAAATTTGAGCGTATATCATAAATTTCCAAAGGTAAATTCTGCTAGACTAATATGCAAGTAAATTTAAGCACAAACCGATTCGCTCAATATTACCAGAGATTCCAGTTAGATGAATTTATTGACGACTGACAACAGGGTGCTGTTTAATAGGACATTGGGTAATAACATCTGTTTATGAGAAATTTAGCTTCAGGTCGTAACGGAAAGACACGTGCTCAGCAAAATTAACGGTTCTCTGAACTCAGATAAATTTTCTGCTAATAGAATAACATGCCCAGCGTAATCTAATTACAATTGATCTGCTTAACGGGTAGCGATACAGAGACATATTCGAAGGTCTCATCGATAGGAATTGGAGATTTTTGAAACAATTAAGCATCCGTATCGGATTTTGTGCATACGTTTTTGCGCAATTAGTAAAAAGCTAGTTCAGTTGTGACCAGAAGGATAAACCACAGACAGCATGAACGGAAAGTATAATCGTATGCACATTCGTTTCGTGTTTACTGGCGACTCATCAGTAGGAGCCGGTATTACGCCCTTTAACCATTATATATTTAAGTGACGAATGTGGGATAATAGGACGGTACAATCTCCTAGACGAATGTGCAAACCTGCGGTAGTGAAGCAAACATCATATAAAGTCTCCGACAATGCGACTTCAAAGCTAACTCACTCTATATAATATATATACTGAGTCTGTAAAGGATACCAACACTATGGCTATTGTGTCAATACCCGGTACCAACATTATGGTACCGAAAAGGTACATGGTACTAACACTATGGTTGCCGAGTCGGTACATGGTACCAAAACGATGGATTTCAATGCATGCTAAAGTTCACCAAAATTGAGAATTACAACTATTTCTGAACACCTGTTACTTCAGCCTTACAATACACTCTGACCTTGATCGATAGCAGTTATCACGTTTCGCGGTAATCATGACATCATTCAATTAAATATATAACAGTTAGATGCTGTTTGTGGCGGAGAACTAATATATATGCAATTATGTATTAGGTGTTGCGCACCTAGTAACAGCACAACTAGTAACGAATGTGCACGAGATTATACTTTCCGTTCATGCTGCTTTTGTTCTACCCTTCTGGTCATATTTGAACTTATTCGTAACCAGGTGCGCAACACATAATACATAATTGCGCATACAATAGTTCTTCGCCACAAACAGTATCCGATTTGAATGCCGGAGCCAATCGCTAAGGATTAACGAAGCCCACTTCTAATGAGAATACAAACCAATAATTCAGTATAATAGGCCGTAATAGTAATATATTTTGGTTAGAAAGCAGTCATTAAAGAAGGCTTGCGAGATTAACGAAGGATTCCATCGGTTTTGCGACCATTCCTGAGACCGAATGGCGTTGGCACTTTATCCGAAGGAGCTACGATTTCTATTTCGTAAAATGTTCCAACAGTCACTTCCACGCTAACCACGTTGGCGGTATTATGTGGTGGTTTTAGAAGCACTCGAAAGAGTTTATCCAGCTAAGCTTAAGAAACTGGTGACACAGTATTCTTTCGGCTGAATGGCAAACGCTAATACATCAGATCTAAGCATAACTTTCTATGGGGTTTTTGCGTTTCGACACTGTTCATCATCCGCTGTTTATCTGGTAGCAAATTTATTGTGACGCTAACGACCCAGGTTGTTATCTCCTAATTTCATAGCAGTCAGCACATCCTAAAGAGCGTCTGTGCCAGTCGAGATTGCAAACCAGCTATCAGGTTTAATCGTCGAAAGACAACTCGAGGCTTGTTCAAAGTTTCACGTCATAGCGTTTCAGATGATGTCTGGTATTACATCTGTTGTGATAATTTGGCCGAGCAAATGAATAGGAAAACAGGAAAGCCAACAGAATTTATTTATTCATAATTAGAGCACGAATGTCCACAAAAAAATAAAAGTAGCTGCATGAATCGAAAAATTAATAGAACTCTGGTAGTAAAAACCATTTATTCAGCTAGTCTGACGTACTGGACAGAGAACAACTATCGTCTGCATATCAGAATATGGGATATCTGGGCACGATTGCTGACACATCTGTATGGTTCAAGTTGCTACATCTTCTGGAGTGGTTTCAACTGTCGTGCTCGAAAATAGAGATGGCCATTATCATCAAATGCAGCAATACAACAGCAATTGATAAGTGATTTTTCACCACCATATAAACACGAGAAGATAATTTTTTTAAACGTTAAAAAATAATGAACAAAATAATAATAATCTAAAACAGGAAATTTCAAAAGAAGAGTGAACTATGAATGGACGGAACACATTATCATGGCATACAGAAGTAATCGGGCCTATAATAAATGATAATTCACTGTCATATAACCATCGAAAAGGAACAAATACTAATATTATAAATAAATTTTAAAAATTAATGACAAAAGTAATGATCCGATGCAATATAAACTCATATGTTTCCTTCTTATTTATTGTCTATGAAAGAATGTTAAGTCGCCCGATTCTAATGAGGATGGTTTTTGCAGATTTCATTCTTTTAGAAAGTTCGCCAACCAAAGCTGGCAATCACTATCTGCTCAGGCTTAAGTGGACCGTTTTTTTTCAGAAACCGAAACTTGCCCTTCGCATTTGGCGCGCCGGTTCTAATTTTATATTAATGCCCATTTGACACTAGGTGTTACTGCGTAGTTAGGCTTAACTTGCAGTTTCACATGATACTGGAGGATGGCCGTGTCAATTTGGGCTGGACACGAATCATGCTGGAATAATGGGTCTAACTAACTAGTGCCCACTAGTCGTCAGGCCGGAAATCTGCATAGTTACCAAACTTTAAGCCACGACCAGGTTAAAGCTTAGGGTAAGAGTCGAAAGCATCATGCCGTTATCACAGATATTTTTGACTAGGTACCCATTTTCTACAGTTATATCACCTGTCTAATCTTGACTCAACACACAGTCAAAATCAAGAGTAATCAGTGCAAAGTCAAAACGCCGCGGAAGACTTGTGAGAAATCGTGAATTTTGGCGCGTACAGGTTTGCTACATCCAAAATTAGGTTGCCCGGCGGAATCTCACATGAACCAAATGTGAGTTTGCAGATCCTAAGTCTAAGGACGTTTCTGTAAAACTGAATTGCAAAAAGGCTACAATATGCATGACTAGACCATTTTCGCATTGAAATTGGAAGTTAATCTAACAAATTCAAATTTCCAGTATAGATTTATAGCTGTAATTAGGATGAATGGAGGTAATATGTAGAAATGGTAAAAGCCTACCAATAAAAAGCACTGCGCTGCATTGTATTTCCGGCCACTCCGACTTGCAATAAGCACAGCAGATTAGAGCGAAATCTTTTGACCTCTGCGGAAAACGCGCAACCTAGTAATAGTTTAATTCATGCATAAATTAAAAAAGGAAAATTATGACCAAAATTAAAATTCATAAATGGCAATAACTAAATATTAATATTTACAAATGAAAATGTATTCTTGTAAATATAATATATAATAGAAGGATAGCAACCAGGGAAACAGACTTAGTTTTCTACGTAAATGATCTTTGCTTGTACTATAATGCTTGGCAAAATAGTTAATCAGTTTTCGAATACTCGGCAGCATATCAATAAAAACCGTTCTAGAACTGGTTCGTAATAATTGCTAGACAACTAAGGCTTCATCCTGGAACTACTTGCTAAAACACGAGAAATATACCTCAAATTGGGATATCGTTTTGAATACAGCAAAATTGTTTATAAAGGAGAGTCTGATGAAATGGCCTATGTATACAATGGCTGTTATTCTTCCATTCACGATATATATATATATATATATATAATCTAACGCACGCAAATCGAAACAGTGCCTATCCTTCTAGCTCCAAATGTACGTAATAAGCAATATATAAAAACATATATAAATATATATATATATATATATATATATATATATATATATATATATATATATATATATATTATTAAATACTATATATATATATATATATATATATATATATATATATATAGTATATTTATTTATATATATATACATAAATATATACTATATATATATATATATATATATATGTATATATATATATATATATAGTATATTTATTTATATATATATATAATATACTATATATATATATATATATATGTATATATATACTATATATATTTATACTAGTTTAAAGTACAATGAATGGAGTTTAATTTGTATTTCTATTGCAATGAGAAACTAAACATTGCATAATATTTCATTAAATGAATTATGCGAGCTTGCAGTAATCATCAGTTACATTGTATTTAAACATTCGTCAAACAGCATAGCATAACTAGCGTCTGTCACACGTACTGATGCGTTTCGACCTTCCATGATCATCATCATGACTAGTGAGGATTAATCCGCAATCTATATATATATATATATATATATATATATATATATATATATATATATAAATGGAAGGCAATATGAGTTATGCGGCTCTCACCTCAAGTATTCTCGAATATGATGTATTTGACTGGAAATGTCGTATGCATACTTTCTGTGCAGTTACGAATATAAATTCTTTTGCAGCTTTCGACATATATACATCGGTAATACCATTAAGCAATCAATGATTCCGCGATATTTCTAACAAATAATTAAATTAAGTTTGCGAGCTTGAAATAAACACCAATCCCACTGTACTTAACCAGTCGTCGAACAACATAGTTTAATGTAAGTATGTATTAGGTGTTGCGAATCTAGTAACAAATTAGTTCAGTTGTGACCAGAAGGATAAACCAAAGACAGCATGAACGGAGAGTATAATCTCATTTACATTCGTTTCGTGCTTACTGGCGACTCATCAGTAGGAGCCGGTATTACGCCCTTTAACCACTATATATTTGGTATAAGAATGTGGAATAATAGGACGGTACAATCTCCTAGACGAATGTGTAAACCTGTATAGTGAAGCTAACATAATCTAAAGTCAACGACAATGCGACTTCAATGCTAACTCACACTATATAATATATATACAGAGTCTGTAAAGGACACTAACACTATGGCTATTGTGTTAGTAACTGATACCTTTTTTGAAATCGATTAGTACCGGATACTAACACTATGGTCACAACTGAACTAATTTGTTACTAGGTTCGCAACACCTAATACATACTTGCATATATATATTAGCTCTCCGCAACAAAAAGTACTTAACATAGTTTAATTGTTGTTTGACCACACTACTGCTTTAACACACTTGCGTATTGGAAATTGTGCCGTCCATATGTATTGCATTTCTTACTCACCTATATTTTGAATATAGGGTGCAGTACCGGCTCCCACCAGTAAGCACGAAACGCATTTTTACATGAGATATTACCTTTCGTCGATACCGACTTTGGTTTGGCTTTCTGGTCATATTTGAACCAATTTTTTAAGTACGCAACACCTAATAAGCAATGACATGTATATTAAATCGCCACAAAAAATTATAGAACCATTATAAATTTAATTGAATGATGACATTATTACTGCGAAAATTGATAAATGATATCAATCAAAGCCAGGGTGTATGGATTTTCTGGTGTAACCGGTATTCAGAAGTAGTTTTTATTCTCAATTTTGGTTAAATTTAGCATATCATTTGGCACGGTCGTAGAGAAGTACTCCGCTAATTCTAATACACGGACCAGTTTCTATTCTATTCTCAATGATGGACAACAAATGTTAAAAAGTGTAGTGTTGAGCTATACACGTCATTGTGTATAGATATATACGAAGCACAATTCAGCCTTTTACACATAACAGATTGGTAGGAATTTGAAATATCGTCTATTACATCCGCTTGATCACAAGGACAAAAAACAAATTATGGCAAATATTGAACACAGATTTAAACGTTATTTTTAATCTTACTTTACGTAGAGGAGGTATGATAAATAACCCGCCCCAGAAGAATGCTGAACAATGGCTAGGACTCCCTTTCAAAAGGTAAGAAACTGTTATGGCTACCCACAGATAACGAAAAATACTGGTTAACGATAGATAAAGTTTATCTCACACTAACAGAATTATCCGTGGGTAACATGGGTTTTAAATTAATTTAACGATGTGGACGATATTGCATTATTACTCGACAACAGAGTACCTTAGACAATACAATTAAACAATAATTGACTGCGCGGGTGGTGGTAAAAATTATTTAAATCAAGTTTGCGAGCTTCAAGTACACACCAATCCCCTTGTATTTAACCAGTCATCGAACAACATAAGAGTGCGTTAAGAGTACGTTGCGATCGGCCGTAGTTTTGTTATGTTGTTCGACGAATGGTTAAATAGACTTGCGTTGCCACTGGCGGTAGTTTTGTTATGTTGTTCAACGACTGGTTAAATACAATAGGATTGATGTCTACTTCAAGCTCGCAAACTTGATTTCAATAACAGAGTATCTTCCCAGACAATCTTGCACATATTTAAAATCTATCCGTTTTTTCGATATGAAATTCGCCCCATTTAAATATAATATACTTCTACAGGATCATACATCACTCACTTAAACTCTGTAGCGTCAAAGTGAAGATCTGGACGCAGTTGACAGATTAACATATCGTAGTAGCTGCATCATTAATTTAGGCAAAATGAGGGGCGAGTTGAATATGTGAATTCTGAAAGCTAGAGTAGCTTTCTTCAACCTTCGCCTTTTTAGAGAAACTCGAGTATGTTACTCTGCCTTAAAGGTCATGTGGTCAATAAGTATTTCGTGCATTTTTTTATGCATGGGTGAAATTTGGTTCTTTGGAGTCGAATATCTTAGACGTTAAAGGAAATCAACCACCATCGTTTGAGAAGTAAAGCCTAAATAGGTTACGAAAAGCGAATAAGCATCGTATTTTTTAATCGACCGAAAACTGCTTCTCTTTAGACAACGAAATAAGGCCCCATCATCTGCGCTGTCTCGGTCACGTTTCACGTGTCTTCAAATCGTTTGCCAGATTGACGTAAGAAACTAGGTGGACAGATTTTGACTTGGAAGAAACTGCTAAAGCTCACAACAGTCAAATTGGGCTGCATAGGACGCGTTTGTCTACCAGCATGGGGTCCACGTGCACATCATAGTTGCTGGTTGGAAACTCTGCGCGATAGAAAAATTGAATGAAGCCCAGTGGCGATTTTGTTGCAGGTTTCCAGTAGAATCATCCTCTTAATTTTCTTTTCTTAGTTAGGCATAATTGACTGCGCGGTTTAACAGTGGTTACAAAGCAATGCTGTGATAACCATAATGAAGCCATAAAGATGATTTTCTGAAATCGCGTCTCGTTTCTTTGTGCCACCTAAGTGAATACTTCCAACTGAACAAGATTCTCCGTTTCATAAATCACTGCCTTTTGGCAAAATCTTTGTTGCAAATTATTGTTTCATCATTTTTTCTTATTAAACTTCTTTGTTTTTCTTTTCATATGGTGAAGAATAAGCTATTTAAGGCTAATTTATCGCTGTTTGGGGAGATGATGATCACGATAAAGAGAACCAGATTCATTAATTTATTTAATATAAATAAAAGCGAACACAGTTAATGTATTATAATCAAGGTTGCGATCTTGATATAAGCACCTGACCCATTAATTACTTCCATATGTCAGTATAAACTAAGAATTGTATAGTGTAGAAGATGCAATTCGACCAGAAGACCGGCTTCGTACTTATTGAGAACTCATCACGTACTGGCCAGAATTGACCGCAGATGATGACTTCCCAATAAGGACGAAACCGGTCTACTGGTCGAATTGCCCCTTCTACACTATACAATTCTTAGTTTATACTGACATATGTGAATAATTAATGTATCAGGTGCTTATATCAAAATCACAACCTTAATTATTATGATTGTTATCACCGCCCGCGCAACCAATGTTCGTTTAATTATAGTTAAAGTATGTTCGAAGAAACGGCCTACCAAAACCTTGG
This sequence comes from Eudiplozoon nipponicum, assembly GCA_029291075.1. Classification (NCBI taxonomy): domain Eukaryota; kingdom Metazoa; phylum Platyhelminthes; class Monogenea; order Mazocraeidea; family Diplozoidae; genus Eudiplozoon; species Eudiplozoon nipponicum. The sequence goes on along the minus strand of JAQBSW010000980.1, from coordinate 16,651 downwards.
CGAGCTCCAGCGCAAAGTCAGCAAAGTGTAGTTTTGCGTCCTCTCGAAGACAGGTGCGCAACAGGTGAACAATTCGCTCAGCCGAAACGTCATTCGTCTGAGTGCTGGTGAAACTTCCGCGTCTAACTTTCAACAGAGAGCCATCATCTCGCTCCGTTGAATGTTCGCCATCATTAGTGAATAATATGGGGGCCATCTGAATGGGAACGGGGCAAATCAACAACCAAAAAGATAACAATAATGCGAGTAGAAATGTATCAACCTTCATAGCAAGTGATATTCTGGAATAAATAAAGTAATATATTTCATGAATGCGTGCGCAGTATCAGCGTCACATTTAGAGTATCCACGATTTTCTTTCGTGGGTTGTCGTTTTGCACCATCAGCTTGGCAAAGAGCCGAGTGAACCCAATTTCAAAGTATGCATCGAGTTCGTCTTCGTGGTGGCTGGGTGCGGATTCGTGCCTTTCTTCCGAAGGCTTCAACATCGTTCATACTAACCACTGGAAATGAGGTCCGATCTAATCTTCGTTGACTGGCAAGGTTTCGGTTTGGTCTTTCCCATACCATCCTCAGGCCTCTAATCGCACATACGCAGTAAGATTCTCACCAGCATATGCTTAAATATGCTATTGTGAAAATTTTACTGTGCGTGTGCGATTGGAGGCCTGAGGATGGCATGGGAAAGCCAAAACCAAAACGTTTCCAGTCAACGATGATCAGATCGGACCTCGTTTCCAGTGGTTAGTATGAACGATGTTGAAGCCTTCGGCAGAAAGGCACGAATCCGCACCCAGCCACTACGAAGACAAACTCGATGCGTGCTTGGAAATGGGGTTCACTCGGATCTTTGCAAAACAAGATAGTGCAAAGCGACAACCCACGACAGAAAATCATGGATACTCTAAATGAATAATGTAGATTATAATCGTCTTGTCAGTGTTTCTATTATTGGTCAAGACAGACTGATGTATCGATTCATTTAATTAAAGTGGCCGGAAAATCAGACCAAAATTTGTACGGGTATAACGTGATACATTCTACTGTCAGAGGTTACACTGCTCAATTAACTGTCCACGCACCTTGTTTAGTAGAAACCAGAAACAATTGCAGTCATTTCATACAAACATAAGTCACGTGATTAACGATTTCTATTTCAGTTGTGTTCGCAGGTGCGGACACTTTCGTGACATTGACAGGCAATTTTAGTTTCCATAATTTTGGAATAACCATAACGTATCGGGTGTCTTTTAATAAATAAAAAATTCATTTTCACATTTTGTATAGTTGCTGTGGTCGTGTTCTTACATTTAAGATCAATTTATTTGTCAATTCAGATGATAAGTCCCTCTATGTTTTTAAGTTGAGTGCATCTTTTACATATTTAATTTTTTCTCTAAAATAAACTTTTGAGATAGACGAAAAAATTCAATATTATTTATTAACGACAATACAAAAACCTAGGCAAGTGTACCATAGGTCAACTTATCCAGTAAAACTTCATGATCATTTTAGTTAAAAACATTTGACAAAGGGTACAAGCCACGAAATGGCGAGTCGTTAGTGTCCTTAGTTCATGAGATAAAGCTTCTTTAGCGGAATTAATTCCTGTAAACAACCTACGCTGTGCGGCACGCCTGAAGACCGCCACTAAAACCGATGCCAAAATCCGTAAATTACATTATCCATTCATTGAATTAAAACAGACAACAGGAACACTTTCTACTCAGAACTAAATTTTTTACTAAGTAGACTGAAATGTTCACACATATTCTTCGTTATAGTTGACACGAATGTACAATTTGGGCAATTAAGTAATGTAGATTAATTTCAATTTCAATGCACAACGATAATGGTTAACAATTATTGAACAGCTAAACAGAACATTGGTTGTACTTGAGCTACATGACGTCCTCCAACTCCTGGACAACTTTAAACTCAAAAAATCATTTAGTAATTAATTATAGATGTTTTTGTTGCATCCAAATCTGCCGTTCGTTTTGTAACACGTATGCCGACTCCGACCATGAATTCACATTTCCGGTAGGCCAAGTAAGATTAAGCATTAAAAAGGAGTTAAGCAGACACAGCATAATAGGAAATTTGTCTAAAATCGAAGTAAATTTTAAATGATGGTGAAAATTTGAACGAACTATGGACAAGGATAACATCCGATATATACAATGCAGTTGCTACTATATGAGGCATTTTAGGTGTTTCGCAATCATTGGTTCCATAAAAGGTCCATGAAGATTCGGTTTACGATCAAACTCGTAGAGATATTAGACGCCAACTTATGCACAGTGGAAAACTAGTCTTGAATCTTATTAGAGCAGAAAGGTTGAGAAGATGTTTGCTACCGGGCCTAGTTAACGATGGTAGCAACATAAATAATGTTTTTGCTAATCTCTGTTTTAATATATGTAACGAGCAGACCATGCCGGTTGATAAAAGCGAGGCGACTATCGTTCCTATCTTCAGAAAAGAAGTAATTAGTGCAGTAACCAATGTTGTATAAGCTTGAATACAACAGTATCTAGATCAATTGTCTGGACTAACTTACACGTTTCAGCGTTTGGCATGAATCAAATACTAGAGACGAACAAGCTGATTCCGAGCAGAACAAGGTAGAGTATATCACATTTTATCATAGGACAAGTACTTGTACAACGATATGTATATCGCCGCCCAACAATCTGACTAGACTTCAATGCTGCATTTGACTTAATGGATCGAAGTGTTCTATTCAATATTCTGTCGAAAAGTGGTATTTCCGCAAAAGTTGGAAACATTATACGAGCCCTCTAAATAAGTAGTTTTTGTTGCGTTAGTATCTCCAATTAATTTTCGCACACCTTAATTACTATCAGCGATAACCATAAAGGATGCCCACTTTATCGTTTTTTCATTAATGCTGTCATAGATACGATATTGATCTATGCTCTCCCATACGTTCGGAATGCAAGACGGTATTTTATTATTATTATTATTCGCTAACCTAGAGGCTGCCTAGGCCACCTTGAATAGATGAACAGTAGTTTTTCCACCTTCGGGTAAAAAATTCGCACTCTCTACATGTAAGTTACTTCTACAGTATCACTCCTCGGTAATTTCAACTCTGCGGTTTCAAGGCGACAATCTGTAAGTAGTTGACAGGTTTCACATACCTGGATAGCTGTGTCAACAACTCGGGTCATATCAAAGACGAGGTAAATATGAGAATTGCCAGAATGGTCTAGTCTAAAATTTTCTTTCAATTGTATAGAAACGCCTGTATATCACTTGGTACTAAAGGTAGTCTACATTGCCTATGTAATGGCAGTTTTATCCCACGCTAATGATACCGGATCGTTTAGAACCGAAGATCTTAGACGCATACAGGCAATTGGCCACTGCTGTTTGGCAAGCATAGCAAATATACTTTGACAATGAATCGATCTCATGGATGAACTTGTTGTAGATTTCAAAAAGAGTAATCTTCTTTCTAATTATATTTTCTTAGTTGGGCAGTGTCAACTTTAAAGTTTAGCCGTGTTTGTAAAGCGATACAGTGGAAATTGCTGGCAAGCTATATCACCCTGACGCCTTCCTTTAAAGTTGACTTTTCCGAGATTACGTTGTTTTGAGGTCCAGGTTATCTCATTTATGTATTGCATAGGTAGGTATCTCTATCTGGGCTAGATCCACCCTGTTCTCACGCTACTCTCTTTTTAAAAATTTTATGCTAAAAATTATTAATTTAAAAAATATTACTATTGATGCTGTTATTATTATTATTATTGTATTGTTTTATTTTTCTCATGGTTATGCGGTACTGAAGCATCAGGTAATAAATGTTATTATATTGCTGACTGGATTGATAATGATGATGATGAAGTAATTCTACGATCTTCAAAATTATTATGAAATACAAATCACAGAAACAGTTATTTTTGACATTCTATCACAACATCTGAGTTAAAACTTAACGTCATGTGTAAAATGCAGATCTACAGGTAAACCATAAACACGTGTGGGCATGCAGTTTTCTGTTTATTTTTGTATTTTGCACAAAATTGTCAAATTTGGTTAAGCCTTGTTATTCTAAATTGTAAAAAATGATCGACGATTTACTTCACATTTTTAATCTCATTAAATATTAGTGGATGGTTAATACAGAAGAAATCCATAATTTGTAATCTGTCGTGTTTTCAGTTTTTTTCTTAAAACACAATACCCCAATGGTTGTCACTAAAATAGTCTTCTCACCCTATCGCCTAAAGCCCACTCAAATCGATGACTTCAAAGACTACTCAAAACACTCGTCAGTTTCACCTATTAACTTAATCAAACCAAACGCAAAATGGAAAGCTGCCTGGCGTTATCACGTGGTTCAGTAGATGTAAAATAAATTTTGAATGCTAGTTTTAATGAAATTCACAGTACATTTTTCACACATATATGTATATGAAAAACAGATGTAAACGGGGAAAGAGTGCACAATGGGTTAACTACCAAAACTCTGCTTGTATCAAATCTAGTTGAGGCTTAATGCTCATTCTTTTTCTGCTAGCATAAATCTGGCTACAGTTTGCTTATTTACAGAGACTGCTGATTAATAATAATTCTTGTAACTGATAAATTTTATTTCAATTTTTGTACATGGAAAGGCTATCATACAGGTAAAATCAATTTAACTGCTTAGATACAGCTGTCAATTTGTGTTCTTAAAATAAACATTTGCTGTACAATATCTATGCAATTATTAACACTAAAGAAAATTTATGAAGTTATTTAATCTTTTACCTAAAAGATATATGCACTAGGATTGAGACTTAACTTGGCTTTAAAAATAATTGAAAACACTTAGAGGCCCGATACTGTCAGTCTTTTTCCTCGCTATGGTCTAGTGATGAAAATGGAAGGCCTCAACAATTCAGTACATGTACCAGACGGCAGTTTTGCTACCCCGTAAGATGAGATTACTGCTTAATTAATCCCGAAAATTAGACGGATTCAAAATATTCGTGGGAAACACGATTACAATCGTTGCGACTGAAGTGTGAATATATATATTTATAAATAAGTAAATAAATAAAATTTAAATAAATATAAAATATTACTACTTTATTAGATAGGTATATACATGGTTTCGACACAGATATTTAAATGGAGAAACTAATTTATACAGGATATGGGTATTAATGTGTATTTGGTTGAAAGACGATTTCTTTAGTGTAGACTCCGTATTCGGTCTTGTCAAAACGATAGAATAATACTATATATTCTTTCAACAGTTTTATTAACCTCTCTCTCTCTATAACCTATTGCAAACAGGATGGGATTAGGTAAACTGGGGATACGATAGGATTACTGCAATATCAAAATCAATCCTTTGTTGATCTATCTATGCGTCCGGAACAGCAATTAAAATATAGACATCATTGATAGGCGTGTATGTCAATCCATTAGGTTTGCTTATACTTATTCAATAAATGTCACTTTAGTAAAATACACAGGTTTATAAGTAGTCGTGTGCTCGGAGGGGGACAGGGATTAGTTTTTGTGTACATTTGAGTATTAGAGACTAGGCATAAAGACCGGATATTAGAAAAACAATTAAAAAAATACACTTGGAATTAAAATAAATATAAATATATTTGTCTAGAATATATGATTGTTCCCCATTTTGTTACAAGTTGTGTTTTATTCCTGCGCGTATTGTGTCAACCCTGAAGATGACACTGGAAATTCGGTCTCGAAAATTCGGAAAAAGAACAATGGAAAATCTTTTTCCGACGTCATTTTCAGATAATCAGCTGATGAAAGGCTTAAAAAAAGAAGGGATAAGTGAGAACCCATCAATCGAAGCCAATAAGCAGAGCACCTGAAAATGATCAAAATTCAAGATTTTACCGACCTATGAGTGCTATCAATTGTCCCGCACAAGAAAAATGCGGTCAAATCCACAACAAGAAGGACAGCACCTCACAAAGAGATACGTTTAAACGCGACTGAAACTGGTTTTCATGCGTTACATTTATGGCTAAAGAGCGATTGGTGACTAACTTAAGTTTTCTAAATGAATTTAAACAATTTTATGAACACCTTCGCAATCACTGATCGTTCAATTGTATAGCTCGCGTTCATTTGGCGAAGTTCGCATATTTAATTTGTCATACCTTGGATGAGCATTGAAAGTTGATTCTCGTTATTCGGTTTGCCGTGGTGTTATGATAATGCAAATGGACTTTCGAAGCATGTCGTGACACGCGCATCATTACAGTTTTGATATGCTAGACGACTGGTTAAACGAAATGTGATTGATATTTATCTCAAGTTATCGAACTTGATTTAAAGATTTGCAGCACAATATTGGCTGTTATGGGTGGTCTAAGCATATCAATATGCTAAGTTTGCATCTAGTTCCAATTAAATCTCAGAGGTGGTGGCTAGAAACTAACCAATTTACGCATCTCGTAGGCGACGTTGTTATTATGAGCAAAGTCAGTACTAACGTGGCACAACCATTCTTCTGAAGAAAAAGAGCATGAAGGCCGAAGTCGGTTTGATCGATATCTAAGAAACAAAAGCTTTGGGGAATGCGCGACGATGGCGAACAGATAACGACAGGTGACACTACTTACTTAGCTATGAAGTAAAATTCACACATCATACACACACAGCGGAAGTCAAAATGACCAAGTGTCCTTTTATGGGTCCCGTAGTGAGACCTGTAATATTTAGTCTCATAACCACAGACCCCTGCGTGACTGACTGTGTGGCAGACTTAGGCATTTTATCCATTGCGTCAAAATAAAATATATTAGCAAATATTTTATTGAATCAGGATTTGTGGTAGTGCCTTCTCACTGATAGATAGTCTGCCAACCAAGGATGATGAACAGTATCTGCCCAAATACCAGTGGCCAAAGTTTCCTTCAGCAGCCGAAACTTGCACTTCGCATCGGGCACGCTTGCTCTCATTCCGTCAAATACATTTAACAATAAAAGTTACTGCGCAGTTAGACCAAACTCTAGGATTCACATGAAACAGGGTGATAGCTGTATCCCCTTAGACCCGGCAAGGTTCATGCTGTCATTCTCGGACTGACTAACTTCTACCCATCGATCATCAAGCCGGAATTCCTATGTCTACGGCAATTAAAAACCTGATTACGAGCTCAGACATAAATTGGCTGCGATAATCACTGATGAATAAAATAATTTCTCACCATAACGTCACATCTAATTATGCATAAATGTAATTATAACTTCCTGGGTTGTCATATTCTTCACGAGTGCAATCTCAAGCTATCGATTGGCAAGGTGAACTCTCGTGAAGAGATAATTCTGACACTACTACTTTAGCTATGGAGTAGAATTCATACATCATACGCACAGCGGACGTCTCGTAGCGAGGCCTGTACTATTTAGTCTCATAACCACAGACTCCTCCGCGACTGACTGGGTGGGAGACTTAGGCATTGGTGTACGCATGCGTGTAAAGTTTTAGAAAGCATTCAAAACTTTTGAATTGGCAGGCGTCTTCATCATAATGTCAGCAGAATATTTACTTGCTTTAGTTGCTTACCTACTCAAACTTCAAAAGACAAACTGTTAGGACCATTGAAATCGTTGTCCAATTTTACTGTAGACTGGCTGGGATAATTATGGCTCTTGTTAAAAAACCGTAAAGCAGTGTCAACAAAAAGCGCGATATTAAAATACGACATGGATAAACTTTTCCCGACAAAGTACAGTCCTTGTGTTAAAATTCTACAAATATTTCTAGCTGCTGATGCTGCCTATTCCGGAGAAAAAAAGACTCCAACGAACAAGATGGATTATCTATGAACAGAGCATGCATTGTGGAGAGGATAGCATCAATAAATTTCATCATTTTCCGATAGGCATACTGCCTGGCCTATAACGATAGGCAAGGGCGTTGTGTTTTTTAATGATTGAAGTCAACGCCAGCATGGATTGCTATCTAACCAAACAAAGATACATTCATACAGAGCTGAATAAAGGTTGCGTGTCTCTCAGACGACAAACGCGATTGCATACATTTACAGTAGTACGACATAGTAGACAAATTTGTAAAGCAATACCTTGTTACAATTGCAAAATCATTGATAACGTGTTGCAGATAATAACCTAGAGAAGGTCAATTTACTATTTAAACCTACACGTGTGCCAAGCTATCTTACTGACCTGTAATTCAAACATAAAGTTCGGCGATATTGATTGCATAGAGTAATCTAATGTAATTAAACAGCGTGTTTATTTTACTACGCAGATAGAAATATAGCGAAAATGGATAGCGATGGAATGATGGCAAATAAGCCAGAAATCACACGCAGCAGGAAACTGGTGTCAAGGTAAGTTAATATGAAAATAAAACTTGACACTATTGTAATATTCCGTCCTGTGTCAAGAGTAATCAATAACTAGGTAAACTCGCAGATTGGTTTAAGCGATGAACAGTTGGAGCCAAAATGCAATAACGAATACAAACTAAATGGCCATGTTATTAAAAAATGGTAGCCAAAATTGAATGTGTAAACAATAAATTAGTCACTGACACAAAGATAAAGAAATAGTTATCTAAAAATGTTCAAAATGAATTCAAATATAAACATGATCAATTAAAATGTAAACTTACATAAAACATGGAAAAATGAGATAAATATCTGCCGCAAACGAGGGTTCAGAAGGACATTTACTAGTGCGAAAACAGACTGATGAGTCACTATACCACATTTTGAGCAACAGAACCATTTTGCCTGTTGCGCGATCATGCACAATAAAATACAGGTTGAGAAAATTTTGCAAATCATTAACCAGCTACGCCTCAGAAACTATGATCACACGTCTCATACTACCCAATTAAACTGTTTCTGCCATGCCAAAATATGTCCACTTCGTTTCTTACGCCAATCTGGCGCAGGGTGAGATAACAATGCTCTACTGTGCAATCGATTTGAGGGCATAGCCAACACGTAACCGAGCCAACGCAGTTGATGGAACCTTATTTGTTTATCTGACAAGAAGCACTTGTTCACCGATCCAAACATACATCTACGACTGCCAGCGTTAGTTATTCGTTGGCGGTAACCTACATGTGCTATGCTTCTCAGACAGCAGTGATCGAATGCATGTAGGCTTTCAAAATTACAACTTTAAGGGGCCAAGTATCACTAATGCATAATAAAACTGCGTGTACAGATGCATTGTAAACATGACCTTTAAGGCAGAGTGAAATACTGGCGTTTCTCCGTAAATAGCGAAGTTTGGAGAAAGCCACAGCAGCTTTTGCGATTCTCATACTCACCTCGTCAGACATATTGCCTGAGTTAGATAATTTTTGTGGTGGAGAATTATTATATATGCAGGTATGTATTAAGTTTTGCGAACCTAGTAACAAATTAGTTCAATTATGACCAGAAGGATAAACCACAGGCAGAATGACCGGAAAGTATAATCCCGTGCACATTCGTTTCGTGCTTACTGGTGACTCATCAGTAGGAGCGAGTATTACGCTCTTTACCCAATATTTATTTGGATAAAAGGCGTAATATCGGCTCCTACTGATGAGTCGCCAGCAAGCACGAAACTAATGTATAAGAGATTATACTTTCCGGTCATGCTTTCTTTGGTTTATCCTTCTGGTCATAATTGAACTAATTTGTTATGAGGTTCGCAAAAACTAATATATACTTGCAAATTGCCTGAGTTATTGATAGAGCTGCCAAGGTATATACACCTTTCGACGACGTGATCCTGTAAAAGTATCATACATTAAGAGAGTGTAAATTTCATACCGAAAGACTGACCCACGTCAGCTAGTCTATTCAAGGTGGCCTGAGCAGAATTTCAAGATTAACTAATCTACCGACCGGGAGAACGTGTACGCATGTATCTTGATAGTATGGAAGACTGTTGTTAATAAAAGCATTAATTACAAAATTAAACGAAAATGGAGAAAGTGGAAAACCTTGACGAACACTACAGCTGGTAGTAAAGTTGTATGTTGATTCGTTGTAGACTTTAAAGCGACAAAACGTGTAATATCTAGCGTCAGAACAGAGAGGCTCACCATCGAACAAAAGAAGTCTGATTAGAAATTTAATATTAGCACTGTCATTTATTCACCCTCCGTCAAGTACGCGATGAAATGGGCTCTCCTTAAGAAAGAAATAGAGTCCTCAAGTCCGAAGAATGAAATTTCAGGCTTATTTGCAGCCGATTATTTTCCCTTATACACTGTGCAAGACCCAACAGAAAGGTTACATTTTACTAGACAAATCAATATGCAATAATAATTGGTTGTATTAAATATAATAATATGTTGATAATAAAAGAAAACCATGTTCCCCATTCCTAGTGGAGATGGGTGATTTGTATTCAGCCATTTCTTTTTAGATGGTCTACCGCCAAGGACTAAAGACCATCAACTGGCAAGAACAAATGATTTTAAAGGCGCCAGAAATCATCTTCGCCCCTTCTCCTGTTAGTGTTAAGACTTGCGTCAGGTCCAGGCTAGGAGCTAGGCTTTAGCTGTCAGACGACATTGGAGACACCTTCCATAGGTTGTGAAAGTGTCAAGCAAGAATCCATAAAATCGCTTTTTGATCATGACAACTACATGAATGTTGGCAGTTAAATTTCTCAATTAGAATATTATTCAGGAAATATTCAAGCAGGCCGTCTATATTAGAGTTATGCCATATTATGGAACAGATTTTTAAAATACGACAATAATAAAATATTTGTGATAAAATGCAAATAGGAAAGTTGGAATATCAATGAGACAAATGTGCAAGAAAGTTACACAATCCATTAGAATTTTCACATGAAAGAGATAATTCGTTTTAGCAATGAGCTGCGGTAGAGTCTGTTGTGATATGACATAATGGCCATGACTTGTCGAATGTGCCACCCTAGTGTACATATCGGCAGAACAGACGCAGTTGTGTACAAAGTATCAAGAATTATTTCCACACACAGAGGTAGAGAACTTAGATGCTGTCCTTCACACTTTACCTGGAGCCAATGCATGCAATCACAGATAGTGACGACGGCCAACCACAAAATAGAAAGGAGCAACATAATTTATTATCCAAAGACAGATAATAGAATGCTTTAGTACCGGCAGATTTAAAAATAACACTTTCGGTACGACAGACCATGGCGCGCTGGTCGTTATACAAGAAGTCTCTATGGCTAGTTTTTGGTAGAAAACTCTGTATATAAATCTGCAGACTATACTGAAGTACCGCATGTTTGAGTGGAATACGTATAGTCAAAATTGGATCATTTAATAGTAGAGGTCGATAATATATAGTTGATAGAAAGTCGTTTTTAGCGTCTTACCTTTGAGTCGGCAAAAATGTCAAATCCAGACGCAATTTTGCATAAAATTATAATAAAACTAAAATTACAAAACGTAGTAAGACAACAATAGAATTTAAAAAATATTACGCTACGTGGAACCCTCCTCCCCGAAGCCTAAGTTAATACATCAATACCTAACCGTTTTACACACTCACGAACCTGTTTAAGCCCGATTTTACAGGCGAGAACAACATCAGGTGATGGATCTACAAGATGCATTAATATAGGAATGAACACAGACTCAGCTTGAGACGTGAGCGGGCCAAATGAAGCAGTGAATTTGGCCATTTGGCTAGAGGCAGTCACCGACCGTGGTAAGCCAGAAGCAAATGTATTTATCTTCGCTTGCGGCGGTAACCTGCTCCTTGTTACGGTATCCTCTGTATTTTTTTCAAGATTGCCGGATCCAGAAGTCAATAACATGGCCGAATCTGTGTAGGGATCCATGTTGGCAAATCGCATTAAACCAGCAAAAAGTCGAAATGCTGCGGCACGAACATTGGCTGAATCAGCGTTATAGGCTGGTAGAAGACGATGACATAGACTGCCTAGAACTGGACGAACCTCGGGCTCCGTTAGACAGCAGAGGACTTTATGCAGACTACACAGAGACGCCAACAAGATGTTGGAATCAATATCCTAAAAGAAAGTATATTCATGATAATTAAAGTTATTTAAAGAAAGAAACTATTGCTAGTGAACAAAAAAACACCATTCTATTTAAATTGTTCTCAAGCAATACAACTCCCATGACAAGTCAGAATATGGTTTCGAGGGGCACATCAGAAATATTATTTGACCAGATTTGGTTAGTAGAGCTGGAATCCGAGACTCTCAGCGTATACGGCTTAGTATATTAAACCAAAAAATGGACGGCACTAATTCGATCTCCCAGGAAAGATTGTTAGGTGTACTCCAAAGAAGTAAAAGACGGCAGCGCTGATAAAGTTTCCAATCAATATCAAATGCTACTATCAGCTGCGTCAATAGGCATCATTAAACGCTTTGTTAACACAACCAAACTACAGGAACATCTACGAGTATAATGGTTTACGACAGATTTTAATATATACCGTGGTAGAACCATAGCTATTACTTAGAAGATCTACCTCCAGCAGTCCCTATTAGTTCCTATGTGTTACTGAAACCCCAAAAAAGATTAGCTTTCTGCTCAAACAACGTCAGGACGTTTACCAGCAAATCAGTCGGTTCTGCACGAGTAGGAAATTATAAAATCGCAATGTTCACATCGCTTGCCTTTAGGTGACTAGCAGTACTTCGATTTATCCACAGTTTAACTTATTTTGGCTTAGTATGCAATAATATTTTATTCATCCAAGATGCAAATGCAATTATACTTCATTTAAGGACGTTGCAGCATTTCCGGAAGCCTGAATTGCATAAAAATGTCAAATGCCTGAAAAGATGCCCTATAAATTCCACGTAAACACCTAGATTTCGCGAACCAGGATCTCCTAGCCTATCTATAAAGAAGTAATTCTTTAAATAAAACACCGAGCATGTTTTCTGGTCTTTAACTGAATTTTGGAATACTATTGGAAGCCGATAAATTCAACACAAAGCCGGGTAAAAAATCTGGGTATAAAAGAGCTGAAGTAGATGAATTCTAATCGAAAATATTGCTCAATTTCGCAGCCGACTTCGAGATCACCCGTTAACCACGGAACTGATTGTCTTAAGTAAAGTTCAGGTACCACCGCTGGTATTCTGACATATTACACAATAAAGTAAACTATGCAAACTGATCGTGACATCCAGCCATACCCAGATCGGTCACATAATCGTAAGCAAAAAAATTGTTCGCCTCTTGTTAAGACGAGCCGTGTTTAAAAATGGCCGCGCATCCAATTACCTGGGCGATAAATGCATATTCAAAGGCTTTTGCGTTCAACATAACTGTGTCGTCCAAAGTCCAAATCATCATTGCAGTGTCTACAAAACTGTTCATAGAGTAGAGAATACACAGTTTTTTCAAACATAACATAAGGAGAAATACATTAATTGAAACGATGAAATGTCCATTCCGCAAAGTAGCACAAATTTATATGTCTAATATATTGCCAGTTGGCAATAAGTTTTCTATTGGAACCCCTGGCGAAACAAGACAAATCAACTTTTCTAACAGTGTCACAAGTAAAAGTCTTCAATAAATTATGCGGAACTCACTGGAAGCATCCTTCGATTTGTAAAGCGACTGAACCTGTCTTGAAATTTAGCATCATTGCAATTTATTTCAATGAAGTAGAAATATATATAGAAAAAGAATACAGATTACACTGATTGTGGCATAGTATAAGGCAGTACGTTGTACATTCTAATCACTAATCTATCAAAGCAATTCAAAAGAACAGCTGGAATCGCAGAGGAAGGTCCCAGTTAGCCCCGCCGCCGGTAAACTAATCACGCCACAACGAATACGTGCATATGAAGAAACACGGAAGGACAATGCCTCTTGGTCAAATGGCCGAAAACGTTACCCAACCAAAAGTGAATTTATCCTAATAAAAATGAAACTGAGAATTTCGTTTAAATATTTAAAACTACAAAATACGAATATGCAATATTAGGTGTTGCAAACCTAGTAACAAATTAGTTCAGTTGTGGCCAGAAGGATAAACCAAAGGCCGCATGAACGAAAAGTATAATCTCATGCACATTCGTTTCGTGCTTACTGGCGACTCATCAGTAGGAGCCGGTATTACGCCCTTTAACCACTATATATTTGGGTGAAGAATGTGGGATAATAGGACGATATAATAGTGGTTAAATGGCATAATACCGGCTCCTACTGATGAGTCGCCAGTAATCACGAAACGAATGTGCATGAGATTATACATTACGTTCATGCTGTCTTGGTTTATCCTTATGGTCCCAACTGAATTAATTTATAACTAGGTTCACAACACCTTATACATACATGCATATATATTAGATCTTCGTAACAAACAGTATTTAAATATTTCAAGTCTGTCATGGAAATACAGTAAGCTGGCACAATCTACGATGATATCCATCCGCCGAACCGAATGGGCATCATAAATGTTTCGCCTATATAAGAGGGCTGGTTGTATCTTTGTAGTAATGAAGATATTCCGAGACAGATTTCAGCCCAGTCAGCCAGGAACCAGCAGTGGTTACACGGAAATAACTTTGGTCGCGGACCGATTAGTAAAATGTATTAAGATGGTAAACACGTGGCATTGGAGAACTTGCAAAACGAGTATAACACGAGTTTAACAAATGTTTTAACAACAAAATGTTAATTTTTATACGAAAATCCACAGAATTTTTATTTGCATTACAGTTGTATTGATAGAAACAAAAAAATTAGTTTATCAACAAAAGTATCCGCAAATCGAGGTTTTCGTTCTCAACCAAAACACGTCGGGTGTGACTTCGGTAATGTGTAAAATTTTCGGCTTGAAGCAGCAGAAAATCGGTTGAGCTTGGAGTGAAAACGTGCAAACTAGTACAAGCGAACATCCGTCGAGACGACTGCTTAAAATTAGATCGCTTCCTTCAAATTAATGGATTGACCATGATTCATGACGTTGCTTCTAATGACGCGATTCTAATCTACAGTGAGAGACCACATGAATCATTGTTGATCAGTTGCTCTGAAAGGGAACGATATTTCTGTTTCAAACATTTGTTCCAATGGATGCCAATATGAAACTAGCGAAGCAACAACCTGCTTTTCTACGTTTGGTTGCACCAAGGTATTTCAGCTGTTAGAGTCCGTGCGACGAAACCAATTATTTTGAACAAAACCAAAAGCAATTTCCAAATAACCTCAAGCAATTTTACTATTGGAAACGTTTGTTCTAAGCTTGCCTCAATGTTACTATGAAAATCACGCTTGATGCATTATAATACACCTAGAAATGTTTACATTAACGGCAGGCCATTTGACTAAAAACTAAATGTTTTCCTCTTCGACTACTCTACCACAGCAACCGAAATAGTGAGCTTACTGAGCGTAAGATGACGAGAATCATGTTCAGTAAGTAAGAAGGCAGATTTGCGAGCACCCTACTCTCGTATCTACTTTGGAAATAGTGATGAGCATAAAAAGAATCATATTTTTTTAATGCGTTAACGAGAGAAAGAGTTAATTGTATTGCTTTAGAACCAGCAAGAGTCCAAACAAGGCAGTTAAGAATAGCTAGAGCCCGTCATTTTTTATTAACAAAAAATTAGTATAATAACTGTCATTTGTGATGCAAGCATCCACTGTGGGAGATCTTCGAAAAATCTGATGCATAAAAGATTTGCTAATCTTTGTGCTCAAGAATCAGGTACATACGGCTATTCTTAGAACAATATTAACGTAATTATGGTCAAAATGCAGATGATTGAATCAAAACACTCCGTTGCCACAGGCAACGTGATGGTTGGACACAGAATCAAATATACTTCATCTGCTAAAAGTGAAAATATATTTTAAAAATTACTACAGAAGACGAAACCAACGCAGGTAATTGTCCTAACGAAGCAGAAAACAGGAATAATTAATGATCAAAGTAGATGTTTCATTGTAACCTATATCAGTTTCTATCGTGTTCATCAGAGTCACTTTTCAGGGTAGGCATAGTTCTGAAGCAGAGAAGAAATAATAAAGTGTGTGTAATAAGAAATGACAATATTCATCACATGCAATTGAATAAGTAAATATTTTTCTTTAAATCAAGTTTGTGAGATTGAAGTAAACACCAATCCCACTTTATTTAACCAGTAATCGAAAAACATAAAAAAACTACCGCCATCCGATGACTGGTTCAATGCAATGGGATTGGTGTTTACTTCAAATTCGCAAACTTGATTTAAAGAATTGTTACCACCACCCGCGCAATCAATTATTGTTAAAGTAAATATAGGTCAAGCTCACTTGTCTATCATCCATACCGCAGATAAGGGAGCTCAATAGCTGTGTAGAATGACGCCGAATCAGATCCAGGCAGTTACCGTGATTTTGGCAAATCAGGTTTACTCGTTTGAAGCTCAGCGTTCGAGAGAACACCTCAGAAACGCTGCTGACAAGCAGACTTTTATCCTGAATGTGGCGAGTTAACAAAGCCAAACCACAAGCAGAGTCAGCTACCCGTCCAATACTGAGTAAAGCTGAGAGCCGCACAATTCGATTAGTGTCGACTAAGCGATCCAAAATGTGATTAATCAAACTTTAATGTAACAAAGGAAAACAAATAACATATAAATGTTTAAGTTTAGCCATTTTAATTTTTTAAATTTG